>JAJOOH010013433.1:0-22390 GCA_029582605.1 Solanum gracilifrons
ACATCGTCTTCTTAGAGAATGACCATGACTAGCCATGAAAAGACAAATAAGGAGAACAAGAACTTGCTGAAACAATATCTCCACAAGAATAATATATTCAATACCTGATAATGGTTGAAGATCCATAATAACACCTATATTTGCCATAAAAATAAGAATGAATACATATAAAGCTTTTAAATAAGTATCTATGTGCATAAATTCCTAATTTTCGACCATATAAAGAGTGGAATAGATGAGCTCAAAGCATATTAAAAAAACAAGCTAAACCTAAATTTCATCTTAAATTGTGAAAGAGATGTTGAAAAATATAGATTTTAATGAAAGATAAGAGTACTAACCTTGTAAAGATGAGCAAACAATGTTCGATTGAGCAAAAGGAAGAAGAAACCTACTCTTGAATTTCCATTGACAAAGTACAGAGAGATGAAAGGTTTTTGAAACAAGTACTATGGAAAATGTTTTTTTAAAAGGCTTTGAGGGTACTTTTGTAATTATATAATATAATGCAAGTGTTAAAATTCTATGTATTACTAATACCTAGAATGTCTTGGTATTAGTGATACACAACTTAATACACAGTATAGTGTATAACTAATGCTTGCATTAGTTATACATGACATAAAAAAGTGTACCAAACAAGGTATTACTAATACACATACCTAATGCATGTGTTATTTTTCCTAATACACTCTACCAAACAACCCCTTCTGGTCTTGTGTTTGTGTTAGTGTGTTGAGCTGTGCAACATCTAGTTTGTGTGAAATGATTACCTTGACCTGAGATTTGATTGTTAGGATCCTTAGATGACATCTTAGATACTTGCATGTTGAACATTGCTAGTCTGATCAATAAATTGGTAAACCAAGAAACTGGAGATGAAGTCCTGTGTCATGTGTGTGTGTGAGTTTTGCTCGAAGTCTAACACTAGGAGCAGAAACTAGAACTTGCCCGAGTAGTCTTGCTTAAATCTGAGAATAACCGGATAGGAAAGGATCAGTAGGCCATTTTTGTTAAGCCATTAAAAAAGCTAAATATAAAACAACCAAATAAAAAGCTTATCACTTGAACGCGATTTGAGCCTAAAATCAGTTTTTATTCTTACCTAGTAAATATCATATCCTTTGATCTCTGGAGATACGATGTCACAACTCAGTCCAAAAGCCTATGTTGAGGGTGATTGCAATCCGAGTAGAAAGAAGAAGTGAAAAAGAAGGTTCAACCAGTGAGCTGAGTGTATATAAAAAAAAAGGAAGTGTGAAGAAAAGAAAAGGAAAAGAAGAAAAGAAAAAGAAAAAGAAATTAATAGTCATTGGGATGTGCTGAAATGAAGAAAAAGAGGGAATCGCTCAGAAAAGAGTTGTGTGCAAACGAAACTTTGGAAAACCAATGGACTAGTCACTCACAAACCCAAATATCCATTCCCTAGCCTGAGCTTGTGTTACAAGCCGATAAAGTCCTACAGTGATCCTATTCCGGGTGTTTGAAAGATAGAGCGTAGAAAGCAAGGGCAAGCCTATGGTAGTTTGTTGTTAACTGTTAGAAGTTCTTTGAGAGTGTGAGCGTAGTACTTAGTCCCAATTATCATGAGTGAGGGACTTCTTTGGTGTGAGGACACAGTGATTGCATTTTACAGTAGATTGTGTTAGCTAATAGTTCACAGGAATAAGCATGATTGACTATAGGTAATGAGATGTCATATATTGATCCTTGCATGTTATATTCATGGTTTTGGACACAAATTGTACTTGAGATGGCTGTTGTGTAAGTGCAAAAGTGTTTGAATGATGTGAGAGCTGAATGTATTGTTTTCTCATCACTTGAGGACAAGTAATGATTCTAAGTTGAGGGTGTTGATGTGCAGCAAAATCTTGGCACATTTGATGCTTGAAAACTAAGAATTGATACTAGAATCGAGTGTATTTATGTGGATATAATGCGTTTGGTAGTGTTTGTACAAGTGAAACAAGTGGAAGGGAAAGAAGATAAAAAAGATGAAAATGCAAGCTGAAAATCTGAGTGCTGACAAATCAAGTAAAGATCAAGGACGCCTTTACGGGCCGTGAAGATCAAGACGGATCATGATAAAATCCGTGGTACATTTTTTAGTACGCTAGCATTGAAGACCCAAACTTAGGGAGTTCTAAGTGAAGACCACGGACACCCAAACGGACCTTGGTCTCTTCAGCAGTCCATGGTGTTATCCGTAATGTAATTTCCAGTGAGCAGGTTTTGATAAGGCAACTTGTGGCAATGCTAAGGGAGGATCACGGGAGACTTGACGGACCATAATACCTATGATGGGTCGTGGTGCAGTTCGTAAAGTTAAACCAGTGAATGGGCAAGGAAAAGTTGAAAAATAAATTGACCAAGTGAAGACCACAGACAACTACACAGATCGTGGTCATTGTCACAAGTCGTGATAGTGTCCGTGGTGATGATACAATGTACAGGTCTTGAAGAGCTTGTTTTGGGCGAGTCCAAGTGAAGACCACGAAGGGCTTCACAGTCGTAAAAGTGGTCGTGAAGTGTCGAACAGTTCAGTCCTACTTCGAGTAGGACTTTTTTAAAACACTTTATTTGAATTAATTAGGTCGTTTTTTATTTTTTATCTCATCTTACCTTGAATGACGAGCAAGTTTCCATTATTCTTAGTTTTTTATTTTTGATTTTAACATTGAATTAAGTTCGAAGTTTGGATTTTCGGTTCTTGAATTATCGAAGTGACTTGTTGATTTGCTTATTCTCGTAATTACTTTCTAAATGTGTTTTCATTCTATATTTCTAAATATTTACGTGAAATCATATCGAATTGTAATTCCGTAAAACGAGTGATAGATGATTTATGTTTGCAAATTATAATCTAGTTTTCATTATTAACGTATTCTGATGAGTGCACGTGTTGGATTGAGCTTGTATCTATTATTTATTCGAGAGAAAAGCAATAGTTAGGAAAAAGCTAAATTAACTTGAAGAAATGGAGTCAAAGTTTGAGTTCGAGAGAAAAGAACTTTAACACCATTGTAAACGAGGGTAAAACTAGCAACACTCTGGGACTGAGAGGACATGAGTGAACATTATCTGATTAGACTAAGAAGTATCAGCTATATCTAACTCATCTGTATTTTGTAGAGATAAATTGCCTGAAACTCAACTATGGAAGAACATTAGGTGTAACGTTATGGGGAACACAATCTTGGTTTCTTTTAATCGTCGAAACAACTTGAGAACTGAAAACTATGTTAATTGTTAATCTGGATTTTGATTACAAATCTTAGTTACTAGAAAATCACAACTAAACCCAATTTACTTTCCGTAATAGTTTCTTTAGGAAATAATAATGAAATTTGAGTAAAACGCAACTGTGAAATCATTTCTGGAAAGAAATTCTCTGTGGGATCGACCTCAACTCACGTTGAGTTCTATAAATTGACTTCGACCGTTTATTTCTCTTAATTAAGGTGTAAGTTTGGAGGTATCAGGGTCATCAGATCTATTTGCCCTCTTCTTAAAAGAGAGAAAAAAGTAAGGTATTGGGTTGTTTAGGATTGACATTTAGATGAGACCAAAAGAAGATTCTAGGCATGGATGCTTTGAGATCGAAAGATGATTACCGTCAATGAAGAAGACTTAGCCTATTCATGAATCTTCATCATTGTACAGCAATACAATCACCCTTATGTGAAATCAATTTCTAATCCCCGTACCACTAGATTACTTGTTAACTCTTGATTCCTTTGATATTTACTTTAAGTGCAAAAATTTATAATCGAATGTTTATATTATTGGTGGTACCATCCACCCAATTGTTCTTATTATTGCAAAAGAGCTAATTTAAAATCCAAATTTCTTGATAAGGAATTCTCTACGATATACCATTCCTTGTAGGTTTCAACCCCGACTCTTCATTTGGGTTTTTTTACTAACTACGATCGCTCACACTTTTAATTGGTTTTGGAGGGTGATTTGAGTGTTATCATCTATCATAGAAAAACAAGTTGCACCTTGAATTTGGTCGAAAAGATCATCAATTCTCGAAAGAGGATACTTATTCTTTATAGTGACCTTGTTTAATCGACAATAATCAATACATATCCTAAGGGAACCATATTTATTCCTCATGAATAAGACCGGAGCACCCTAAGGTGAGACACCTGGCTAGATGAAATCTTTATCAAGAAGATCTATCAACTGCTCTTTTAACTCTTTCAACTCAGCCGGATCCATTATATATGCCAAAATAGAAATGGATTGACTATCGGGAAGAATATCTATTCTGAAGTCTATTTATCTCTCAGGAGGGAATTCGAGAAGATCGTCTGGAAAGATCTTTGGAAAATTGCTCACAACTGGAAATGACTGAATAGGCAATGTCTCAACACTAAAGTCATTAACTCGGACTAAGTGATAGATGCATCCCTTAGAAACTAACTTTCTGGCCTTAAGGTTATAAAATAAAGCGATCTTTAGGCAATGCCGAACTACTCCTCTACTCTAAAACTGGCTCATTAGAAAACTGAAACTTGACTACTCGAGTTCTACAATCGACTAAGGCATAACAAGCCAGTCCATACCTAGAATAACATCAAAGTCCACAATGTCTAGCTCAACTAAGTCAGTCATAGTGTCATTGTGATAGATAGAGATGGTACAATCACGATAGACTCTTTCTACTAGAATAGACTCACCCACATGTGTGAAAATGCGGAAGGGATCAAAAAGTTATTTGGGGGAAATGTCGAACCTCATGGCTACATATGGAGTCGACAAACCCGCACCTGGATCAAGTAAGGCATAAACATCAAAAGTAAAGACTTTAAGCATACAAATGACAACATCTAGTGAGTCATCCTGATCCTAGTGACTAGATATAGCATATAGACGGTTCGTACCTCTGCCTATTCCTGAAGTAGCTCCTCTCTAAGCATTTCTATATGCTGGAGCTGCTAAAGAAGATTGGGCTCTATTGCCCCCATTACCCTGCCTATTCGTCGGACATTCTCTCATAAAATGACCTGTCTGACCACACTCGAAACAACTATTAGATCTATCACAACATTTTCCTGGGTGGTTCCTGCCACACCTAATGCAAGTTGGGGTCCCTCTAGCCTCTTGTGCCATATTACCCTAAGACTAAGTACCCCGAGCTCTGAAATTCTGAGAACTCTGATTCCTTCGATCATTCCTGTTTCTTGGTGCAGATGCACTAGCTGAAGATGGAGCAGGTCCAGGTGACCTCTGCTAAAAGATGACTGATTCCCATTTCCAGTCTTCTGCTGACCACTTTCATTACTTGTTGTCTTGGCCCTCTTATTGCAAAATTCCTCTCTGTCTTTTAATGTATCCTTTTCAACCTGCTGCACATAAATCATGAGTCTAGTTATGTCCATTTCCCTTATCAACATAGTTGTCTTACTTTCCTTATTTGATAGGCGAGATACCCCAAACATGAACAAACTCATCCTGCTACGCATATCCACCACCATCTCAGTGCAAAGTGGGATAGCTGAGTAAACTTGAGGTTGTACTCCACACACTCACCTCTTCCTATTTTATATTTCAGGCACTCTCTTATTTTAGCTTCCCTTAGCTCTCGGGGAAAGAAGCGCCCCAAGAAAGCATCCTCAAACACAGCCCAAGTCAAAAGTGGTACTCTCTCTGCCCTGTTCTTCTTCCACTGCTCATACCATATCCTAGCAACACCTTTGAGCTGATATGAGGCAAATTCTAAACGTTCTATATCAGCAACACATTACCTCAAACACTTTTTAAGGCTCTTCCACAAAGTTCTTTGAATCCTCAATGACCTTCGACCCAGTGAACTCTAGGATTCATTCTCAAGAATTCACAGATTCTAGATGTATCATCTACATCCTAACGACCAGCTCCTGGTTGACCAACCCCACAACCTGAGTTAGCATCTGAATAGCATTCCTGAACTCAACATAGGTGAGAGCTCCTTGAGGGGGTTGCACTTCTGGTGAATTAAGAGCTTCTAGACCTTGAGAAGTAGCATTCCTTTTAGCAGGATGTCTTTAACAATCTCTTCGGGGAGGCATGATCGGAAAAGACCTGCGTAAGTATGAATTAGAAGAACTTTTGTTTATAGAATTGAACTCTATCACACGAATATGAGTAAGAATAAAGTAAAATATTTCTAAATGTCGTAGACTCCCAATTATAGATGTGGTGCACTTCACACCGATTATAAGGACTCTACTAGACACGACTTCATAGATACCCTAGGACTTCTAAACTCTGTACAATGATATCAAGTTATGATGCCCCGAGCCTACACCTTAGACGTGGCCGACACTCGAGAACCATTTTTGATCCCCAAAATAACCTTTGGCATGTCTGAATACTTAGCGGAAAACTCACTCAAGCAATAATAGACTCAAAATAGAATTTGATCTCAAAATAAAACTCAACTCGAATGTCTAAAAGTACTCATTGAAATAATTATAATAGTTTGTGAAACATCTTTAAAGGAAAGAAATTACTGAGAGATTTGTTGGCTCTATCTATCTATGAAGCTTCTAATGTTTAAGATATGTGTTGGGACAAGACTCACGATGCCTCAAAACAACTAAACTGAAAGTAAATGTGAAGTCCTCCAAAATGCAAGGAGGCTCACCAAAACTCTATGGAGTGTATTATGATCTCAACGGAGCACCAGTTGATGATCCTGAACACCTTTGTCTGCATTACAAAAAGATCCAGGTCAAATGACGTCAGTACATTGAATGTACTAGTATGTAATACAACCGAAGCAAAACAACTAAAAGAAAGGATAGCAATATATAAAATATACTCAAGCTGAATGTAAAGATATAAAGGAGTTAAATCATTTAAAACTTTACAAAATACTTACTCATGTCTAAACTCAACATAATAAGTGTTATATGAAAATACATTTTAATTCTATTTGGAGATTCTCTCACTAACAACCCTTAGTATAAGCTAAGTGATGATACAACGTTTCGCCCGTGCTGCCAGAACTGTCCTATACCGTGCCGGGGTATAGAACCTCTCAACTAAGTGGATCCACTAAGCAATAAGGATTCATCTAAAAAGTATGATCTAGTACCTATGTTGGAAAGACATGGTTTATGAGGATTTTGAGTTGTCTGAACTCGTCCCCATATCGGTACTCAATACTAACCCGAATAATATATAGTCTTGCTCAAATGTATAAAACATACTCTTTCTCTAGTTTGAGATAATTTCTCAAACTATCCTCTTAAAAGAGGTAACTTCTCTAAAATATCTCTGAACTCATTGCTCATTTCAAAAACAATGTTTCTTTTTGCTCAACTTAAAAGTATACATTTCTCTGGGTTGAGATAATTACTCAATAAGGCCTCTTTAAGAGGTAACTACTATGTACTCAATCTTTCTGAAAACTCTTTTACCTTTCTCAAAATAATACTCTCTTTTTTCATATAAAAATGAAACGTTTGGGAAATACTTAGTTCCCTTATACTCTTGCTCAAATCTTGGTTAAGCTCTTTCTCAAACTCCTCTTTACTTTCTCAAAACTCAGTTTAACCAATTATTTTTTTTAAAGATACTCAATATATACTTAGGAATAGGGTTCATGCTGGAAAATATACATGAACATCAACTCAATATCATAATATACAATATACGACAATTTAATAATTAGAAATAGGAATTCAATAATCAGCAACTCAACAACTCAGAACTCAATATCAACTCATCTCAAGAATACTCAAATCTAAGGATAGAACCCTAGATTACTCTTTTATTGGTTTGAAAGTAGATGTAGGGCGTGAGTATTAATTAGTCCAACACTATGATAGTCTTACATACCTGAAAGAACGAATCTCTTGGCGAAATCGACAAAGCTTGAAAAACACTCAAAATCCTAGCTTTGCTCCTCTTGGAACCTTGTTCTAATGACTTGAAGTGTTAATGAATGTAAAGAAATAATTTACACTTTCTAAGCCCTTAACTAGGTGAAAACGTCCCAGTTTAGGCTTAGAATAAGGATTAAAACAACGTAGCTTCAGTACCAAACACATAAGGGAAAGACCAAAATGGCCTAACTTAAAAACTGATGGAGTGCCTTAAAAGGAAAGCTTCATGGACCGTTTAGGGCTTCACAGTCCGAGAAACACTTCACCTTTCGTATATCCATTCGTGAAACCTCAACTGTGTGACATGGCCTTACTAAAATGGGCATAAATTTTTACTCCAATCTCAAAATGAGGCAAATTTTGTGGCGTTGAAAAGAGGACTCGTAGACCTTTAATTTGTTACATAATGGCCCCCCTAATACGTTATATGGTGAGAGATATGATATTTTGAAGTTAAACTTAACTTAAAAGTTGGCATGTGACCCTAGATGGACCCCTAAACGGACCGTTTAAAGCTTCACTAGACGTTTAGTGTTCCTTCCGGGTGATTAAAAATCTAGGCAACCCTGGACGGTTGGACAACTTTCCCTAAACGAACCATCCAACCATATACGACCCGTATAGGGAGCCGTCCAAGTAACCCTTTTCAGGGCTTCCTTTAATGGCCAACCCACTGCCTCTAAATGACCTGTGGTCCCATTCACGAGCCGTTTAGGCTTCAGTGAAGGGTCCATGGTCTGTTTTAAGGTTGTGGACGTACCCGTTAGCCCTCTTTTACCTCTCCCAAGTATGAGGTGTTACATCTTCTTTTATTTCTCTCTCATAAATTTATTCCCCTCTTCTTTTTGTTTGATAGTTTGTTTTCATTGTTGTTTTGTTAAAAAGAAAATTACTTCTCTACATATTTCATTTATACAATCTTTATTTTTAGTCCTATTTTAAAATAATTCTTCTCCACATAAACTATCATATTTTGGAGGTTTATTTGCACAATATTGTTGAAACTCAAGGGGTAAAATGAGAGTTCAAGTTGAAGATAAATTGAAAAATTGTTCTCATGAATAAGGTAGATGATGGTTGTAGCGTGGTGGCTCGAGAAGAATAAAGAAATGGTTAAACATGAAGACGGATCTTGGATTCTCATGGATCATGAAGATCATAATGCTTATTTCTTATTATAGATCATGATTTTGTTACCTAAGCTCTAAATTTTATCATGGAACTATTATATTACAACGTGTATTGATTAGGTACTAACAATGAGTGAGCATAATGTAGTTTTCTGTTGTCATGAATCAAACCCATCGAACCGTTCGGGCACCTATTCTAATATCTAGATAGGAGAACCCTTAACACCCAATTTTAAAATGGGCAATGCGAAAACTAATAAACATAAAGAATTTATTTAAATATACTGGAATAAATATGAAAGCTCAAGAACAAGGATCGTGTTTTACAATATATTGAAAAACTCTCCCAAGGAACTAGTCTAAATAGGTACAAGAGTTACTAAGAGGATACAAGGCATAAAGAAAATACGATGCAACTCTCATCATAAGGAAAGAAGAGTAGAAGTTGTCGGAGATCATCATCATCTTCACCTACCAAACATAATTAAATCTCGTGATCACACTATTTCAAGTGGCATAGAAATAGTAGTTGACACAAAAAGAAAATATTAGATATACATGTTGGTGGATCGAATAGTGCTCACAACCAGGCAAATAAAAAGTAAGAAGATATAATGTGACAAGATCAATCAATTCAAGCTGCATTTGTTAAGCTATTTAATCAAGCCAAACTAGAGCACATAATTTATTTAAAAGCTTCAGTTGAGGTGGTGAAACTCCTCTTGAATCAACAATTGAAGAAAGGTAACTTTCTTGAAATTCTTTCATGGTATGCGACGCGGTGTGATAAAATTAGAGATCTTGTGTTGAAAAAATCTCCAAAAAATAATCAGTTGACATCTCATAAAATTCAAAAAGATATCATCACTGCATGTAAGCTTGAAACAATTAAAGCTATTATGAAAGATCTAAATGGTGACTATTTCTCATTGCTAGTCGATGAATCTTGTGATGTGTCATGTAAAGAGCAAATGAAAATTGTTTAGTGATATGTTGATAAATGGAGATTTGTGGTTGAAAGGTTTATTGGGATTGTTCATGTTCGTAATACTAGTATTTTATGTTTAAAAGAAGCAATTGTTAACTTTCTTACTCAATATTCTTTGAGTGTATCTCATATATGTGGGCAATTCTATGATGGAGCAAGCAATACGCAAGGGCAACTAAGTGGCCTTAAAACTTTGATTCAACAAGAAAGTAGATCAGCTCATGCAATCCATTGTTTTACTCATCAACTTCAGTTGACTCATGTCGGGGTATTTAAAAAATGTCTTCAAGTTGGAGAACTTGTATTGTTGGTTTCTAATATCTTAAATGTAGTGGGAGGTTCTTTTAAACGCATGGATGAACTTCAAGAATCTCAAGCTAAAAAAATTCAATAGGCACTAGATATGAGTGATGTTGAAACTAGTAAGGGCTTGAATCAAGAACTCGATCTTGCTAGAGCTGTTAATACTCGTTGGGGTTCACACCATAAACCTTTTAAGAACTTAGTATGTTTGGCACTGTTATTGATGTTCTTAATATTATTGTTGTTGATTACGAATATGTTGAAGAGAGAGTCAAGGCAACATGATATCTTAAAGTTTGTCAAACATTTGAGATTGCTTTCCTATTGCACTTGATGAAAGATATTTTGGCGATTACAAATGAGCTTAATGAGGAAAGAACAAGATATTGCAAATGTCATTCTACTTGTTAAAGTGGTGAAGAGATAAATGCAAAATCCAAGGAATGAAGGATGAGATTCACTTATTGAGAATGTATCTACATTTTGTGTTAAGTATGACATTTTAATACCTAATTTTTTATGAGTTCTATGTTAATTTTGGAAGATCTCGATGCAAATTTGTTGAGTATATTGTCTCACATCATTATCATGTTGAAGTTTTTTTTTAAGATTATTGATTGAAAACTTCAAGAACTCAATGATCGATTTAATGAGGTGAGAACAAATTTGTTTATTGGAGTTGCTTACTTGAATCCAGTTGACTCGTTTTCTAATTTTGACATCAAGAAAATATTGAGAATCACTTAATTATATCCGGATGATTTTGGTGAAAATATGATGGTTACTCTTAAGAATCAGTTAGAGACCTATATTGTTAATGTCTGTGATGTTGATGAAATGTTCTTTAACCTAAAAGGACTTGATGATCTTTCTGAAAAGCTAATCAAGGCAAGGAAGTATTTAAATTATTCCCTTGTATTTCGCCTTGTAAAATTTGCATTGCTCCTGCCATGGCCACTGCTTCAATTGAAAGAGCTTCTTCGGCAATGAAGTTGATGAAAAGTGAATTGCAAAATCGAATGGATGATGACTTCTTTAGTGGATGTATTATGCCTTCCATAGAAAAAAAAAACTCTTTAATATTGTTTCTAATGATAGTATTATGTATAGGTTTCAAGAAATGAAAACTTCTTTCGTATTTATATTTTTATATGTTGAACCCACTTGGTGAAATTTCTAGGTCCTCCACTACCTACACGATTCTTACTAAACCACCTTGACTCAAATCCCCCTTATCAAATATTTTCTAGACCGCCAGACTAACAATACAGTACAAGCCTGTGAATAAGAAAACTCCCAATCAATATCCCGACTTAACAATCACTTGAGACATATAATATCCAAAATCATAACATCCACCCATATTTGATTCATCATAAATTTCATGTAACCTGAAACACCAAGGACCCCTAAGACATCATCTACAATGTTTAACATGTAATTTTGGTCTATACAAAAATCATCTCATCATTTAAATACAAATCTCGACAACTCATGAATCAATATGTAACAATTACACTAAGTAGAAGTAAATATGGTTCACTCATGAAACCCCCACACAAACAATCACATGTACTAGGCGTGGTATTTGAACCAACTATTAGTAATTTGTACTGATGTAATTTTCGATTCAATCAAGAGATATTTTGTACCAGACATGGTAATCGAGCCAACCATTAGTATGTACAGGCGTGGTACCCGAGCCAACAGATAATCACAATCACAATGAATTAAATTACACTTTTACACCCAAATAAACACATTTATTGCATAAGAATGACAACAAAATAACATTTCTATTTATACTCCTCCCATTTCCCTAACCATACATATACAAGTAATACTAATGAAGCAGTTAGCAATCACATATAACATAAATGGAAAACAACACAACCTCACCTACACTAAACGACTCTTCCTGGATAGTTTTCTAGCTCGTAACCCAATTACCCATAGATTAACACCCATAGAATAACAGCCAACAACAATCATAAGGTCAACATCAGCAATCAAAAATGCCTTATTATCCTAAACAACCATAACACGTGTTCATCTGCCCAAATTTCATACCCAAAGACCTATACATGCAATCGCTCTATAATTTATAAGTTATTATGCAATAAAAGACATGTCTGACTACTTGGTTAAACCTAACCTGCCTGAATGCCAAACAACTATTGTAGAAGTTTGATCACAGACTTTTGACTCTTTTTGTGAAGCTTTTGTTTGTTCTCGGTTTAATTTAGAACACAAGTAAAAATAAATCACAGTTAGCCTAACATTCTTGGATTATACCTTAATCCCAAACTCATATCAACCTTATAATTTTTCCATCCAATACAAGACTTTCCCACCATTAATTCACCTAAAACTATCAGTTTTATGGTTACATTAGAGAATTATGGTAATTATATCAAGAACAATTGTGTTTATAAACAACCCAAAGGTCTTACACACCAAAATCCTCATAAACCCGAGTTTTTCCCACCTTTGGATGAACCCAAACTCTCCCATAGGGCCACAATTAGCATCTCTAAGGCCAGAAATCAAAGTACCGAATCGGGGAACAAACTACTTACCTTTACGAAGTTTCTTGATGAAAAATGATTGGAAATCACCCCAAGTCGCTCTTTTTCTTACCCAAAAACTTCTCATACAATAATGAGTGGTTTTGGGGCATTCGGATAATCAATTTAAAAAACACATGAAAAATATTAGATCAAAATTTCTGATTGATCAAGGTTTCAAAAGTGCTTATGGGGAAATTTATCTTTATAACTTTCGTGAAGCACTTAATTTTTTTTATTTAAAAATTTGATAAAATGCCTCAACTTTTTTCAAAATAAAAACTTTTTTTTAGAAAATAAGTACTTTGACTCTTCAAAAATTGGCCAAAAAAAATATAGGGAAGAAGATTTTAATATCCGAGGTAATGAACTGGATTTAACAACACTTCTTTTTCTATGAAAATCTTTCTTTTTTTTAATTTCAGCAGAAAATCTCATTGTTAGTATGACTTCAAGGGAATTAAGGATTTTTTTTTTTTCAACATTTAACTAATAAAACAATCATCAAGAATTGGAATTTACACATCTGTAATGCTTTGTTTTTTTATTTTTATGTTAACTAAATTTTAACTTATGCATTGTTCTAAATAGCCACTATTCTTATAAATAAATTTATTAATAATCCCTAGATTAAACGTTTTGAGGCACAAACACTAAAATTAGTAACTTTCAATAGATGCTATATGTCTTAATTATGTTGAAAAAATATATCAAATACTAGTTGACATATAAATCATCATTGATTCATTTTTGGTAAGCAATTACTTATTTTTATGGTAGTTGTGTCATATAGTAAGAGCTTCTTTGAATTGATCTAAAAAAGAAGTAGTTTTTAAGTAAACAATAAAAAGTCAAACTGAAATGATTTCTAAGTCAAAAAATAAAAAGTAGGAGGAGACCTACTTTTGGTTTTTGACTTATTTTAAGTCATTTTAAACTTATTTCAGGTCATTTTAACCTTGTCAAACACTTCCTAATTTATTTTAAGTCATTTTTGACTTATTTTAAGTTACTTTTAATATTTGTCAAACACTTTCAGAAGTCAAAAACTAACTTAAAAATAGGTTTGACCAATTTTTAAGTCAATTCAAACACCCTCTAAGTGTCGTCATACATAGGTGTAAACATATGTCTATAAAAGGCAAAGATTAATTATGCATAGAAAATCTAAAAAATAGCTAAATTTATGAAGTTGCCAAAGTTAAAGATACCTATGCAATACTTGTTATAAATATAGCACAAGAGAAAGACAAATCTTCCCAACCAAAAAATTTCTTCTCCCTTTTATTGAATTGAATCGATTGATAGAGAAATAATGTCAACATCAGAAGGAGAATGGATGAGAGTAATAAAAGAAGGAGAAGCTTCTCGCGTAGTTTTGTCTTATGGGTTCACTGATAAGTTAAAGAAATTGAATTGGGATGAAGTTTTGCAAAGCAATATGATCATTTCACCGCAATCTAATGAGAAGTTACCGTGTACCTCCCAACAAACAAAACCATCCAATTAACACCTTCTCTATCATGTTTTTGTTATCCTATATTATACTATACCGGATTTTTTTTGTTGTTGTCTCTCTTATAGTTGTTGATTTGCTCTTTTAAGAAAGCTTCTCCTAATAGTCATTAGGTTATTTATCTTTAATAACTCAATGTAAGCAATATTACAAAGTATTTTTCTTTTACCTTCTTTTTCTTCCGTTTTTTCTTTCAAAAGAATTCTATGGTGTTTCTCCTCTTCTTTTTTTTATTTAATTTAAAACATCCACAAATATAATTGCAATTAAAACATTCACAAAAATAACTGCAATTTATTTAATGTGTCTACATCCATTTTAATTTCTAATTAAATTGAACAATTAATACATATTAATGATTACACAATATATTTTCTTCCATACCTGTCATCTCTCCTCAAATTTGTTATTTTTATGTTATCATAATGCCATTATATTTTAGTAGAGAATTTATTTAGTAAAGTCATTGAACTTTATTTTGTATCAATAAAATCACTTAACTTAGACATTTATATTAGTAAAATTACTCAACTTACCATTTGTATCAATAAAATTACTCAATCAAATTTATTATTAAAAAAAATATTGACTTGCCAAAATAATTTATTTTTTATATGGATTTCATAAATTAAAGATAATTGTGATTCAAGCTATAAAGATTAATTGGTGTTATTTTCAACTGGAAAAAGCGCAAGTGTTTGGATGGTGTTCGCCTGTTCAGTGGAATTGTTTTTGGTCAAAAACATTCCTAAACTATATCCCAAACTTAAACTACATCCTTAAAGTATCATTTTTAACAGAAAACATCCTTCAAGTATTTAAAAGTGAACAATTTTCATCCTTCTGTTAGATATCGTCAAAAAACTAAGGGATCCACAAAAATATGATATGTTCATGTGACTATCAACAAAAGTTTTCCTGCATAATTTCATTACATCTGCTATAAGAAGTTCTTGAAAAAAATATTAAAAATCTTAGACACTATTACTTACTGAAACAAACATTGTTTGGAAGGTGAGAGGATACATAATCTGCTCTTTTTCTCATTTAGTAACAGAAAGAAGCTGGAGCTTAATTATCTTTACCTTTTTCATAGCCAAATTGTATTTAGATCAATAAATTTTTGGGTTAATATGATATTGAAGTGATTAAAATATTGATTATGTCTCGCATTTGAGTTTCTAGAAGCGGAAGTCTCCAACAAATGCCGCTTCTAGCATATTCAATTGAGAAAGAAACATATTTCAACTAATAATATTCTTAATATCAAATTACATGAAAAATAAATGAAATTTTTTTTGTCAAATTAAAAGATTTAGTATAATGCTAAACTTAATTACCGAAAAAGTTCACAATAGTATTTTTGGCGTAACTAAGAATAATAATTACGAAAGGATGACTTGATTTTTGTATCTGTAAGTTTTATGATAAATTCAAGTAGAAGGATGAAAATTGTTCACTTTTAAATACTTGAAGGATGTTTCTACTAAGAATAATATTTTAAGGAT
This sequence comes from Solanum gracilifrons, assembly GCA_029582605.1. Taxonomy (NCBI): domain Eukaryota; kingdom Viridiplantae; phylum Streptophyta; class Magnoliopsida; order Solanales; family Solanaceae; genus Solanum; species Solanum gracilifrons. The sequence continues at coordinate 15,896 of JAJOOH010013433.1, forward strand.
GTACTTTATATTTGGGGTATAGTTTAAAATTGATTTTGGCCAAAAACTCGAATTATGACCTAGGCTACTGAGATTGGTGTTGGAAATTGGTAGCAATAGAAGCAAACATTGAATTTTTTGGCCGACGGGGATGGTGTTGGGTTTTGTTTTCTCTTAACACATTTTGACAAATTATTTGAAAGTATGTCTATTTTAATCGATAAAAAGAATCTGGAACACAAGTATTTCTTGAAAGTGTTCCATTAGTACTGAAGCTTATTTTATTAATATAATAGTAACTCCACAATTTTTTTCTTTGTAACTCCACCATATAATTAGCTAGTGTTTACATAGATTTTGTTGAAACTTGAAAAAAAATAAAAATCAAAGTTGTATTGAAAAATAATTTCTGAAATTTGAAAACTTTTTTGAATATAAAGTAATTCCATAAAAGTATTTTCCGTCAAAATCTCTTAATGAAATTTTATTTATTTATGGGTTTATGTTTACATAACAAAAAAATAGTAATGTATTTTGCCATATCAATTTTTTTTAATAATAAATTTAGTTGAGTGACCTTTTGAAATATTAACTCTATTTTATTACAAAAATTTGGTTTGTTGCCTCTCCCTATATATATGGTAGACTAGTCTTTGGGAACGTGCTTTGCACGTAAATCCCATATTATTTAATATAAACTTTTAAAAATAACATAAATAGTAACAAAATATGTGATGAATAACACATTTTTAAAAAATAAAATAAAATTACAAGCTTGAAATAAATACTCACGTCCACAAACAACTCACAAACACACAAATATAATGAGCGCACGAAATAAAGGAATTCAAAAATATAATATGGTGACGAAAACATTATGCATGGTGAGAGGAAGCAGAAATGAATACAAATCAAACTTGTTCAACATTAACTTGTTTCTGTGCATTTATAAATAACTATTACAAATATTTATTTCACAAAAGTAAGGAAGATAGTGACAAGAAAATGAGTGATATAGAGAAAAGACGGAGGAACTCATCGTCTATAAATATTTACATTTTTCTCTTCAATTAATTCATCACCTAAACAACTTATGCCCCTTGCACTTGCAAGATAAATTATTTGGCAAATCAAACAAAATTTCAGTTTCAAAAGCTAGAAATTAAATGGACATATACGCAACCGATATCAAAAAGAGAACTACTTAAGAACTATGAGTTGCAGTGGCGGAGCCACCTTACTATTAGGGGATTCATCTGAACCTCCTTCGGCGGAAAATTATATAATTTATACATGGTTAAAATAACTTTTTAGTTATATATAGTAGATGTCAAACCCTCTTCGGCTACTTTGTGTATCTATTTTTTCAGATTTTAAATCCCCTTATTGAAAATCCTGGCTCCGCCACTGAGTTGCAGTACAGAGAAAGTCTACAAGAGGCAAAGATCCACCTAGTATTGGTATATGTTGATGACATTCTCATCAATGGTGATAATCTAGAGCAAATTGTAGAAACTAAGGAAGGTCTACACAAGGCATTCAAAATAAAAGATGTAGGTGAATTGAACTACTTGCTTGGCATTGAGTTTTCTACATCAGAAAAAGGCACAGTCTGAGTGCTTCAAAGACAACAGCAACACCTATGGATACTACAAGCAGAGAGTATGATGAGCATACCAAAGAAATAACATATACTTTAAATTTTACAAGGGAAAAATGTGTGAAATATATTCGACCTTTGACCGAAATTGTTGTAACAATATCGAACTTTGGAAAGGACCTTTTACCCCTGCACTATTTAATAGTGTATTTTAAAGGTATATATGTGCCCACGTGGACATCATAAATATTGCATAATTATAAATAGTAACGTGTTCACGTGGGCACATATATACCTTTAAAATACACTATTAAATAGTGCAGGGGGTAAAAGGTCCTCCACAAAGATTGGTATCGTAACATAAATTTCGGCCAAAGTTAGAGTATTTTTCAGACCCTTTTCCCATTTTATAATGAAGATAAATTTTATAAAATGTGGGCGCATATATATCTTTAAAATACACTATTAAATAGTGCAGGGGGTAAAAGGTCATCCACAAAGATTGGTATCGTAACATAAATTTTGGCCAAAGTTAGAGTATTTTTTAGACCTTTTTCCCATTTTATAATGAAGATAAATTTTATAAATTGTACTATCAAAATTTTCAAACAAATGCATAGTTGAGTTATACTCAGACATGCATGAAACTCCTCTCTGAATGTGTATTGTCGTTGATCAATTAAAACGATGATGGCCTACATTTGATAGTCATCCGATACAATGCTTTGGTTGTCCCTTCAATACTACAAAATGATATAAAAAAAAAGATATAATATGACCACTATAAAGAGGACCAAAATAGTGTCTCGTTAAAAAAATGACTTATTAATAATCTTATCTTGAATTAGTAGTAAAATTAAAAAGTCTCGAATGAGACGTGAGACTTGCAAGCTATCGCATATTGATATTGTGAATGCTAATTATGATTAAACTCATATGTATACTACAATTGTAATTCATGTGATATCGATTTGATTTAGGGTAAAATTATTTTTAAATATAGAAATACAAATCGACTTAAAAATAAATGTCACATAAGTAGAATAAGGAAATTATTTAAATTATACATTTATTACAATTGGACCGCACTTCGCGCGATCATACATATATTTTTCTATTAAACTCATTATATATATATATATATATATAAGTTAATCCAAATATAAACTTTGCATGTTTTTTCTTTAATTTATAAGGAGTACGTCGTTCTTGTGAAATTGTACTCTTTATAGAATTGAAGTCAAGATGGTAACATAAGTCCCTCACTCACTATCATATTTTGTTTAGTTCCCTTCAATTTTTGTTACATGCTTTGAATCTATAGTTTAATTTATTTGAATTCGAGTCACTTTCTCTCTCGTAGATATAATTTTTATTTTATTTCAAAATGTCTTTGTTGTAAATATATAAAAGAAACGTACGTGCTGAATATTTCCTGTGTTTATTTCTCTGTTCAATACATGTATATATAGCAAAAATAAAATAACAAACTGCCCAACTATCCTATATATTAGCTACCTCAACACAGCATATTAGTATTTGCACGGAAGTAAAAGTCACACACTACCCAACTATCTCCTAATTGGAAGTAAAATTGGAAACGGAAAACTGTAATTTACAGATGGAAAAAAACAAAACTAAAACCAAAAATAAAGGCTTGTGTGATTCTGTTTGTCTGAAAAACATAATATTTTTAACCTTCTTCATTCTTCTTTGGCACAAAATCATCCTCGAGCTTTTTCATTGACGATTCTCCAATAAATTCAACAAAAGAGGCGTAAATCTCAAAAATTTATGTAATCAACAACTATAAAATGGAGCCACTGGAACATTAAAAGAAATGACACATAATAAGCAAAGATAAAGAAGTGAAAATGTATGGAATTGGTCAGTGAAATGACAGACATAAATCAACTAAATGGAGAAATAATAGAAATTGTCACATGAGGATGAGGTAAATTACACAAGGTCCATAAGAAAGAGAAAGGAAAATCAAAACTAAAAGACCAAACTGTTAAACAGAAAAACAAGATTCTCAAAAAATATGTTATAATGTATTGTCCATTTTGTTTCAATCACCCCATTATTTTGCTATTGTTACCATTATTTTTTTTGAATGCTCTATAGTGCTTTTCTTATTATTCGACTTCTTTTCTTTACTATGTATTTTTTTTCATAACTATTTTGATTTGTTGCAATTGAGCTCTGAATTTTTTTAAAATAACCTTTCTACTTTTAGGATGCAGGGATAAGGACCCTGCCCTTTCCATACCCCCTTTTGTGAATTTACAATCTGAATATTGTTGTTGATGATGAAAAAAAACAGAAAAAACACAATATTGAAACAAATTTATTATTCTAAGAAAAAAAAACAGCCTTTTCTTGTTGGAAAATGGCTATCTATGTAGCCAATTGATTCTCACTGTTTTAGTGTTTTTCTGCGGCAGTATGGATGATGTTTTGCCACTTAAGCGGCCTTTTCTTGTTGCAAAAGTACACCTAAAAAAAGAAAAAATTTACACCATTCAAATTTAAAAGGGAAAAGGCTCAAATATGCCATCGAACTTTCAGAAAAGGCTCATTTATGTCATCCATTAAAAGTTTGGCTCATCTATGCCATTACCGTTTAAGAAAAGGCTCATTCATGCCATTATTTTTTAACAGTGGTTTTGCAAAACCATTTTTTACACGTGGCCAATTATAATTCGGCCACGTCATTATTATTTTTATAAAAAAAAATTCAAAATTATGAATAAAAATTGAATTATAATTCGGCCACATCATTATTATTTTTTTAATTCAATTTTTGTTCAGAATTTTGATTTTTTTATAAAAAAAATTAATGACATGGCCGAATTATAATTGGCCACGTGTAAAAATGATTTTGCAAAAATTGAATTAAAAAAATTATAATGACATGGCCGAATTATAATTCAATTTTTGTTCAGAATTTCAATTTTTTAATAAAAAAAATTAATGACGTGGCCAAATTATAATTGGCCACGTGTAAAAAATGGTTTTGCAAAACCACTGTTAAAAAATAATGGCATGAATGAGCCTTTTCTTAAACAGTAATGGTATAGATGAGCCAAACTTTTAACGAATGACATAAATGAGCATTTTCTGAAAGTTCAATGACATATTTGAGCCTTTTCCCAATTTAAAAATACTCATTCCATGTAAAAAATAAAAATAGAGGCAGACAATCTTTGTAATTTTTTCATGAAATAATGGACATATTTGAAATTGAAGCTCATTAGTCTTACCATGTAAAAAAGTTTCCAACAATTATAAAGGGATGAAAAGTTAATAAAGCTTTTGAGTTTTAAAACAAAGGATAACGACTGTTTTTAATTAGTAGCGACTTTTGAAGTGAAAAGCAGAAATTAAATAGGCTAAGGGTAGCATAACTCTTCTAATATGGACTCTTTAGAGCAAAACAAATAAATGAAAAATTAAAATACTCCCATCTCTGTTCATTTAAAATTCTAATTTTTTCATATACCAGTGAGGTCAAGATCACATTGCGACCAAACAAATTACACAGGAAAAAGGGTCTGATATACCACTTTGTCATTTAGAGTTGATATACCCCTCATTATGAAAGTGGATCATTTATACACCTCTATTGTTATACAAATGGCTCACATATATCCTTTTCCTCTAACGGAAGTGAAAAAATAAATTTTGGTTTAATTTTTTAATTATTTTTTAAAAAATAATTAAATCTCATATGGGTATATTTAATCCTCCTCAAACACATATTATTTTGTTTAACTTTTTTTTTGTTTCAATGACTAATTCAGATTTATTATTTTGATGGTCAAATTTATTTAAGTTTTGGTAATATTCTTGTAAAATTTATTATAGATGACCAATTTTTTTCTTCAAATACAAAAACTAAATTACAATATATCCGAAAAAAATAGTTTTAATTTTTTTCTTTACACTAAGGAATGAAATAAAAAAATTAAATAAGAATAAGTAACTCAAATAATAATAATCAAGAAGTCAAAAAAAAAAAATTATGTCCGAAAAAAATTATAACATACCTTGAAATTTGCTAGAAAAATCATATATACCCCTAAATGATTTATAAAAAAATCAAAAGTCAAAAATATAAATTTAAAACTATTTTTTTCACTTCCTCTAAATGAAGGGTATATGTGAGGTCATTTTGTAACGGTAGGAGTTTATGTGAGCCGTTTGCCACTTTCATAACGAGGGACATATCAGCTCCAAATAACAAAGTTGAGGGATATATCAAACCCTTTTTTCTATATAATATATATAAATGAAAGGTTGTATGTTTATATAGAATAATTAATTCATTCGGTGAAAATATATGATCGAATTCTCAATTCGCTTAAAGCTAGGGGTGGCAATTTCAGCCCATATAAGTGAAATGGAGCCATTTTGCCCATATTAAATTAAATGGATCACTCATATTTTCTTCAACCTATTTAAGCTCATACAAATATCGACAAAATGGATAAACATAAGAATCCATATATATCCATATTTCACTCTTTTATCATAAAAATCCCTAATTACACTATTTAATTGTTAAAATAAAATATAGAAAGGAGGTGGGGATGGGGGGTGTAGTGGGGTGGATGTGGTGGTGGGGGCAAAAGAACTTTTCTTTTGGAATTTTTTATAAAACTTTTTAGGGTGTGGGTGGGAGGTGTCCTAGGGTGGGGGGTAAGGGTTGGTAAATTGTTTTAAAAAAATATACATTTAAAATTTTTATTTTTCCAAAAAAAAATTATTTTAAATTTTTTTTTTGGGATGGGTGCAGGTGGGGGTGAAGGGGTAGGGGTTGCCAACTTTTTTTTTCAAAAAATAAGTCTTTTTTAAAAAAAATTTGCTGGTGGGAGGGGGGTATATGGGGGTGGGGGCAGGTGGGGGTAACG
>JAJOOH010013434.1:0-26297 GCA_029582605.1 Solanum gracilifrons
ACCGAATCATACTGGAGCACATGAGACTCATCTGGAACATACCGGCGCAGCATCGAAACATGAAACACTGGGTGGATAGCCGATAGTGCTGGAGGTAAAGCTAACTCATAGGCAATCTCGCCAATTGCTCTCAAAATCCCAAAAAGGCCTATATACCTGGAGCTAAGCTTGCCCCGCCTCCCAAATCTTATCACACCCTTCATGGGCGATACTCAAAGAAATACCCGGTCACCAATTGCAAACCTTAACGGCCAATGCCTATGATCCGCGTAACTCTGATGTCTACTCTGAGCCGTCCTGAGCCTATCCTGAATCACCCGCACCTGATTCATGGCCTCCTGAAGCAAATTTGTACCACGCGGCCTAGGCTCTGTAGACTTAAACCAACCAACTGGAGAGCGATAAGGCCTACCATATAAGGCCGCAAACGGGGCCATCTGAATACAAGAGTGGTAGCTGTTGTTGTACCCAAACTCAGCCAAAGGCAAGAACTGGTCCCACTGACTTCCAAAATCCATAACATAGGCCTGCAACATATCCTCAAGGGACTGAATAGTACGCTCTGACTGACCATCCGTCTATGAGTGAAATGCTATGCTAAGGTGGACACGGGTGCCCAACTCCTCCCGAAAATCCCTTCAAAAGCTGGAAGTGAAGTGTGAACCCCCCGGACTGAAATGATAGAAATAGGCACGCCATGAAGACGGACCACCTCCCTAATGTAGATACAAGCCAACCTCTTGGCACTGAAAGTAGTATGGACAGGAAGGAAGTGTGCTGACTTGGTCAATCGATCCACGATGACCCAAATGTTGTCAACACCTCTAGTAGTCCGAGGCAACCCCACAACGAAGTCCATAGTGATACGCTCCCACTTCCACTCCGAAATGGTTAATCTCTAGAACTTGCCACCAGGCCTCAAATGCTCGGCCTTCACCTGCTGGCAGCACAAACAATGGGATATGTAGTCGGCAATATTTCTCATCATGCCACTCCACCAGTTATGTTGTGTCAAATCACGATACATCTTCGTTGTGCTCGGATGGATAGAGTATCTAGACTCATAGGCCTCAGAAAGTATCAACTGTATCAAATATCTAACTCTCGGAACACAGATGCGGCCGGCGAATCTCAACACTCCATCATGATCTAAGGTAGCATGACCACCATCACCCGCTAACACTCGATCTCTAAGGGCCACCAAGGCCTCATCTTCAAACTGGCAACCACGGATCCTATCAAGCAAAGAAGACTGAACTCCCATATAGGCCAAAACACGTCTAGAATCTGAGATATCTAATCGAACCATGCTATTAGCTAAGAACTGAATGTCCAAAGCTAAGGGTCGCTCCTCAACAGATAAGAAATCTAGACAACCCATACTCACCGCCTTCCTGCTCAAGGCGTCCGCTACCACATTCGCCTTGCCCGGATGATAGAGCATAGAAAGGTCGTAGTCCTTCAGGAGTTCAACCCAACGACGCTGCCTGGAATTAAGGTCCCTCTATGTCATGATATACTGAAGACTCCTATGATCGGTATAGATCTCACATCGAACTTCATACAAGTAGTGCCTCTAAATCTTAAGTGCGAAAACTACCGCCGCCAACTCCAAGTCATGGGTGGGGTAGTTGCGCTCATGAATCTTAAGCTGCCTCGATGCATAAGCAATAACCCGGCCCTGCTGCATCAATACACAACCCAAACCAACATCGGATGCGTCACAATAAACCGTGAATCCCTCACCCTTAACTGGAAGAGTTAATATATGAGCGGTGGTCAATAACTCCTTGAGCTTCAAAAAGCTTGCCTCACACTCTTCTGACCAAACAAAGGGAACATCAATACGAGTCAACCGGGTCAGAGGGGCTACAATAGTACAAAGCGTCTGTAGTAGCCTGCTAGTCCGACAAATTACGAATAGCTTCAATCTTCGTCGGATCTACCATAATGCCCTCCTTGGATACAACATGCCCCACGAATGCTATAGAGTCTAACCAAAATTGGCACTTTGAGAACTTGGCATAAAGTAGATGATCTCTCAAAGTCTGGAGCACAATCCTCAAATGCTGCTCATGTTCACTCCGGCTCCGCAAATATACCAGTATGTCATCAATGAAGACGATGATAAATAAATCAAGGTATGGCCTGAACACACGTGTCATCGAATCCATGAAGGCAGCAGGGGCATTAGTCAACCCAAACGACGTCACCAAGAACTCATAATGGCCATAACGGGTCCTAAATGCAGTTTTAGGGATGTCCGCTGCCCTAATCCTTAGCTGATGGTACCCGGACCTCAAATAAATCTTAGAAAACATGGCGGCACCTTTAAGCTGATCAAACAAATCATCGATATGAGGCATGGGGTAACGGTTCTTCGACGTCACCTTATTCAGCTGCCTGTAGTCAATGCACATCCTCATAGTCTCGTCCTTATTCTTCACAAACAGAACATGAGCACCCCCAGGCGACACACTCGGACGGATAAACCCCTTACCTAAGAGATCCTCTAACTGAAAACTGAGCTCCCTGAGCTCTGCATGAGCCATACGGTAAGGCGAAATAGAAATAGGACAGGTGTCGTCCAAATCTATGGCAAAATCAATGTCACTCTCTGGGGGTAAGCCAGGTAGGTCTGTAGGGAACACATCTGCAAACTCTCTAACCACAGGAACTGAGTCAACTGAAGGGCCATTCCTACTCACATCTCGCACATAGGCTAAATAATCTAAACACCCATAAGCAACCAACCGTCTAGCTCCCATAAAAGAGATGATCCCCGTCGATGTGTTACTATAAGCACCCTGCCACAACACTGGGGGAATGCCAGGCATGGATAAAGTAACGGTCTTGGTGTAGCAGTCCAAGACCGCATGATAAGGGGATAACCAGTCCATGCCCAGAATCACATCGAAATCAACCATATCTAGTAAAATAAGATCAACTCTAGTATCATAACCCTGGATAGTCACTAAGCAAGATCGCAATACCTGATCCACTACTAAGGACTCACCCACCGGTGTCGAAACATGAATCAGCTCTGCCAAAGACTCATACCTCATACCCAATCGGGGAGCAAAATAAACAGTTACATACGAGAATGTGGACCCGGGATGAAATAATACTATAGCAGGCTAATGGCATAATAAAAGTGCACTTGTAATGACATCGTCAGATGCCTCAGCCGCCGCCTTCGCTGGGGCTGCATAGATATGGCCTTGAGCACCTATGCCCGATGCATCTGATCTACTACCTAATCTGCCTCCCCGAGCTCCGCCTCTGGTACCCTGTCGGTTGTCTCGACGATCCTGGTCCTGACCACCACCTCTAAATGGAAGGGGCACTGCTGAAACTGGTCTAGGTGCAAAAGGAGCTGGTACAATCGCCCCTCGCCCTAGTCGAGGCACCCTCTGGACCAATGGTCAAGTGCACCGCAATCAATACACCCCGAAACTGAACGCTATGAAGTAACCCGACTGCGGTAGGAAGGGAGGAAATCTGATCCCCTCGAACTCTGGCCCGTACTAGGACCAGCCTGCTGATGCTGGCATCTCTCAGAATCAGGTAAAGCCGCCTGAACAGGACGACTGGACTGACCCTGCTGGAACCTCTGGCAGGGCCTATCATAAAAGTCTCTCCCTCTAGTCTGGGACCCGTTGTAGCTGCCCTGGTAGTGTGCCCTCTTATCGCTGCCCCCTTGGGCCTCGCGATGAATATAGTCCATGGATCAGGCATGGTCAACCACGTCAAGAAATGAACGGCCGGCCAAAACCAAATGCTCTGTTTCGACCCTCAGACGGTACCGCAACCCACATATAAAATAACGATCTCTCACCTCCTCCATATCTCGGGCCGATGCTGCGTCCCTGGCTCGACCTCGATGTCAACGTCTACCCCAAGATGGGGATCTTTCTGCAGGCCCGATTGCATCAGCCCCGACCGCGCCGCCTCGCGTGCGAGCCATCCCCCGAAAGAGTGAAACAAGTGAGATTTCAAGAAACCAATAAGACACAAGCTGCACGAAGTGAAACAAAAGAGGATATCTTTCTAAAGACATCATGTAGCCTCCCGAAGATAGGTAACGGACGTCTCCGCACCGATCCACAAGACTCTACTAGACGTTATCTCTGTACAAGTGAGACCGGTGAACCTGAGGCTCTGATACCAACTTGTCACGACCCGATTTCTCAAGTCATGATGGTACCTACTATAACCCACCAGTAGGTAAGCCAATCCGTAACCCGGAACAACAAGTAATGGGTCTAAGGGTAGAAACTAAACAAGAGTAGGCAAATAACAATATAAACAGGCAGAAGCAAACCAAAACATAAATACAAATAAAGATCCCTCCCAGAACCTGGATGTCACTAGTACAGAGCTAATACAAAATGAGTACAAGTCCCAAAAGTGGACAACAAAGATTGGACTGTCTCGGAAGGTAAAAGACAAGTCTATACATACAGATGGAGACTGAAATAGTACAAAACGCCGTGTGCTCACTCTCGTCTCCGTATCAGTCTGCTCCAAGCTCGATCAACGCTGGCTACTAGTGCCCGGACCTGCATCACGAAACAGATGCAGAGCTTAGCATGAGTACCAAAACAACAGGTACCTAGTAGGCATCATAGGCCGACTGAACTTGAAAAGTAAAGGCAGTATGAAAAGAAGGAATAACACAAATCAACGTCAAGAACGAAAATCTAACTAACAATGGAATGCACACGAGTGTAGAAAGAACTAACTGAAACAATTTATAAGCTAACTACACCTAACTGGACCCCCATAAGCCCAGAAGGTACACTCGTGCGCAAGTTAAATAAAAACCCGAATGGAGCCCCATAAGCCCGACTAGTACAAAGAATAACTATAACTAAAGAGAATTGCATATGGAACCCAAGAACGGAGAACACGAATCAAAACCTCAACCCCAATTAGTAAAATCTAACAGTACAGAGGTTGGACCTCGAACCGGATGCTCACCAGAAGTACCCAAGTAACCAATCACAAGTATCAAGTATTTGAGGCCGGAACTCTAACTGGATGCTCTATATAAGTATCTGGGCAATAGAGGTCGGAACTCTAACCAGATGCTCTATATAAATATCTGGACAATAAAGGCTGGAACTCTAATTGGATGCTCTATATAAGTATCTGGGCAATAGAGGCCGGAACTCTAACCGGATGCTCTATATAAATATCTGGGCAATAAAGGCCGAAACTCTAACCGGATGCTCTATATAAGTATCTGGGCAATAGAGGCCGGAACTCTAACCGGATGCTCTATATAAGTATTTGGGCAATAGAGGCCGGAACTCTAACCGGATGCTCTATATGAGTGCTAATGTAGCTGCTGAAGGAGTCCCAATCGATCTATTCTCATAAATGTTTGTGGATCGCCGTCTACACCTACCCAATCAATGTAAGTCCTTGGAACCGAATCGAAAATCAAATTTAAATCGCGAAGCAGAACTAATATCGTCGATGTAACTCTTGAAGCTGTAACATCGGGGAAATAAGGATAATTATCATCGGAGCAAACGTATTGCCTAGCTAAGACCCAAACTATCAGGCTCAACTCTGCTACACCAGTCTACAGGGATCTAAGCCGGCCGAGCGGCGTCGGGGTAAAACTAAGGCCTATCGGATCCAAATCATGTATTTCTAAGGCAAACCCTAGTCAAACCTAAACTAAGCCCCAAATGCTTCAACAAATAGTCATCGAGCATACAAGTACTTCACATAGCAAAGAGGGACAATTAATAACACAAAGCATACTCACAATTACCCGATAATTCCCGAAATAGGCCGAAAACATGATTTCTAAACACCTATGCCTGATTCAATCACTACCAGCCCAAATCCCAACTAATCAACATGCATTCACACTCTCAAGCTCAATCTAAGAGAGGGAAACCGTAGCCTACCTGTAGCCCGATCACACGCGCTTCAAAATCACTTATTCGGAGCTTTCCCTTTCCGAACTTCCTCGAAACGCGCCCCCGATATCAATAATAGAGTCACAACGTTATTACGGTCGTTTAGACACCAAAATCACAACAAACAGAGACAGACCAATTTTGGGGTCAAAACCGGGAAAGTGGGACCCGCGTTGGAAATTCCAGAATTAACCCCAAAAGTGGGTCCTAACCAGTTCCCCCAGCTCATGTCCCAAAATGGGACACAATTCGGGGCTCGGGAACAACACAATATCAACATGTAAGTAAAACCCAAATTTTCTCAAAAACTAGAAATGGGACAGCAGTTGAATCGGTGTATTTACCAGAAACTGGAGGTCTACAGTGAAATATGACAACACCACGACGTTCTCCTCGAAAAACCACTCAAGATAGCCTAATAAATCACTGAAATCGGACCTAGAAAGACTGAGAAAACAAGTCTTAAAATCTTCCAAAATCAAGCTCACAAAAAGGGTCGTGGCAGCAGGTATTTTACGAAAATTACCTCAAATGGGGACCCCAAGTCACTATCCGAGCTCAGCAACGCGTTGTCCTCGAAAAATCTCACAACTTTTCCTTTTGAATCGCCCAAATTGTTTGAGAGATGAGAGAGTTATGAAGGTTTAAGTTTGGGGAAAAGTTGCTGGTTTTTCTACATCTTATAGAAGATTTTCTGCACTTTTCCCAAAAACTAAAAACTCCGACTGGGTCCTTCGATCTCGTTAGGAACTCCGTACATGAAACTGAGATATGTAACCATACCAAATTCGACATTTCGAACTCAACGGCGCAGTCGAAATTTAAATCTGAGGTCATCTCGATAAAAGTGGGTCTCACTTCCAAATGCCAATTTAAGTCAAAAACCACAAAAGAGCTCAGAAATATATAAAAAATTCTCCAGATACAAAAAAAGGGTCAATCTAGACCAAACTTGACATTCCAGAGCTAACCGCGCTGACGGAATTTTCATCTGAGCGCGTTTTCCAAGAATGTTGACCAAAGTCAACCTTAAGCCAAATTTCAAAGGCTAAAACGCCTAATGATCCAAACTCACATCGAAGGCCTCGATACTCGTGCCAACTATGCTACCAATCTAATTTGGCCATTCCGAAGCTGATGGAACCATCAGAATTCTATTTTGAGGTTGTCTTCTTGAACTTTTGATCGAAAATGATCGTTGAAGGTTCATAAGCTCCAAAACACAAAAACTCGCATCAAGACCAAACGAACGACCAGGTGACCGAACTGTCAGTCCCAGCAAGTCATAAATGACTTGGGGTTGCTACAGGAACGCTCTAAACGAAACATAGAATGCAAGAAACAGAAATGACCAGGAGGGTCATTACATTATGACAAGTCATTGGTCCTCTCATGGAACTCAAACCCAAAACAGTTAGCATACTGGAACGTGGTACCCGATCCAATGATTATGCCGGAACGTGGCAACCGATTCCATAATTATGCCGGGATGTGGCAACCGATCCAAGTTAGTTATGCCAGAACGTGGCAACCGATCCAAGTTAGTTATGCCGAAACGTGGCAACCGATCCATTCAACACACCACAATCACAATCACAAGTATATTCTCAAGATCATACATTTAAGTCATGATTTCATGGTAACCATCATTCATTTATCTCCTTACAACAAGTGTGATCAATAATGCAACATTCATATACACACATGTATTATAATGAAGGAAGAACAAACGTACATCACACAAACATAGAATCACAACCATCACCTACAATGGATTATTCATCAGTACACATCATGCAACCCTAATTCAACCATACTCAATCCTAATTCATCGTCTAAGGCTTCTTTTTAGGGTTTAAATCAATAATCATTCGGTGCACGAACGCCTACACATAAATCCTACCATCGATTCACATATATTACGCAGTAAGTACAAATTTAAACTACTCAATTCATAAAACCTAGCCTACCTGGGCGCCAAGCAGTTGCACGAAGTTTTTAACCTCGATTCCCTGTTTTTGGGGATTCGTGATGGTGAATTTGGCCAAGAATCTGCAAGATATCACCATCCTCACGCTAGAAATCTCCTTCTCATTCCTTCCCAAGCTTAGAGCAACTTTTCTGAGGTTTTTAGGGTGTTTTACGACTTATTTAGGTATTTTAGAAAGATGAAGAAAATATGATTTCTCGTAATTTATGTTCTGCCTCGCCTATCCCGCCCTAGCGCCGCCGCCCTAGCGGCATCTGGCCCGCTATGGTGGGATAAGGGCCCAAATTTTTCCCGAATTTTGCTTCTCCTAAATAACGATGGTTTCGGGTCATTACACTTTTGTTAGTCACAATTAATTTAATGAGCTAAAGGATAAAAAAAAATATACCTAATTATTCCAACTTTTTTGAGTTTCATATCTGAATTATTGAGAGTGTGTGTTTCCTACCCGTTTGGATTGACTTAAAAATTAGCTTTTAAGTCAAAAAATAAAAAGTAGGGGAGACCTACTTTTGATTTTTAACTTTTGTTTAAAGTCATTTTAAACTTATTGACACTTCCAAAAGCTAAAAATGACTTAAAAGTAGATTTGATCAACTTTTAAGCCAATCCAAACAGATTATAAGTTGATGTTGTCGTTCATAATTTACCACATAGATATCCTACACATTATTAAATGCATAAATTAATCTTTATCTTTTTACGAGATCAATAATAACTCATGTACTCATGAGAAGACTATTTAACACAACGTACATTCTACTACATCAATAATAATGCACACACTCATGACAATTTTGTGTCCCACGTGGTATCCTATGTGTATTATGTCATGTATGACACATATGTCTACTTGTTCAAATTATACAAGTTTAAATGTCTATTTGTGCACACTCAAAGTTAGAGGTCATAGTTGTCTATTGAAACCAAGTTAAATGTCATGTTTATGTATTATGTCATAGAAAAATTACTTCTACTTCCATTTAAAAATAATTAACAAAATACTTTTTCAAAATAGGTATTTGCCAAACAGGCCCGTCCTTGCCAAAAGACTAGGGTAGTTGGTAAATATATTCTGATGAATCATCATCAACAACAACAACAAATGTGAGTTGGGTTTTTCACTAGTGCTAAGCAAAGAAGAAAATAGAGAGAGACACAGAGACCGGTTCTCTCTGGACTGATCGGCAAAACCATCGTTAGTTGCTTAGTTTATACTCTCCTCTAACCTTTTACTTTCCGTTTATCGATTTCTCTCATGTCATTCTAATGCTTAATCTGTAGAAAATTTTGATCGATTTGATATATGTATTGTTTATTTCTTCTTTAAGAATAGTCAATCAGCGGATTTTCAAGTATAGATACACTAATTCGAGATTAATTAGGGACATCACTTTTGAAAGTTTTTGATTCCGATAACAAACCCTAGTTTTAATGGCTACATCTACTATTAACCATCATTCTCACTGGAATACTACCGCTGACACTGCTCCACAGCAGTCTAGCCGATCAGAAGCAGCCGCGCGTGGCGTTTACTCGCCCTGGGATCAGATTGGTCAATCAGAATCTAATATACAATTAGTTCACTTCTCTGATTGTTCGCTTTCTGAACAAGTGGACGGTTGTGCGTTTGAGAGTGACACTAACAGCAATGGGGCTAAAAAGACGGTTTGGAATAAACCCTCAAATGGTGCAGCTGATGTTAGTCCTGTTATGGGTGCTCTCTCTTGGCCTGCTCTCTCTGACTCCACCAAGGCTTCATTTAAATCGTCTTCTTCTTCTTCTGATTCACTCAGAACTCTGCCCAATGGATCAGTTTCTGAAACACAGGTTATTCCCCCATTCCTCATTGCTACGATTTTTGGAATTGAGAATTAATATACTTGATGTTATTTACCTTAGGATTCAAGCGCACTAATTGCTGTTGTTTTTTCTCTCTGCACATGCTAGAACAACCTATGTATCAATTAATAGTTCCAGAAGCTCATTTATATGTAAATGTGTGGATCTTACAGGTCACTGGGATGACATCACCTTCTCATAGGCAAGCTAATACTAACAATTCAAACCCTAATACAATGCTGAACCATGTTGTACCTAGCCGCCAAAGGTCTATGAAGCGCGGTGGTGGTAACTCAAACCATAATGCATCAGCAAATGGCGTCTTTTCTCAGCAACAGGCACATGGTTTTGAGGTGGAAACAGTCAATAATTCTGGAAAGTCAGGTAATTATGGTGCTGAGTTTTCTTCAAGGGATAACAATCGTAGAGATGGTGGACAATGGGGGGGATTTGGAGCTCAATCACATGGTGGAAATGACCACCAACATCAACGAAATGCAAATAGGAGAGGCAATGTTGGTCCACACCCCCGTGGAGATGGCACGTATCATAATGGTTATGGGGGTAGGCGTGATCAGGAATGGCAAAATCAGGATTGGAAACCCCACAGAGGTTGGGGGAATAGGGATGCACACATGCAGCCTCAGAGAGGTCCAGCTAGGCCATTCATGGGGGCCCCACCTCATACGTCTCCACCTTATATACCTGGGCCCATGCCTGTGCAGCCCTATCAACCTCCCATGGTTTACTCTGGTGAGATGTCTTACTTCTCAAGATCTTTTTTTTGAGTTCCTAAACCCCATTTTGTGTCTCTACTGATTCTTTAACCAATATGCAGAAGTTCCACCTGTATTTTATTTTCCAGGTCCATTCGCTGATCCACTCAGAATGCCTATGCTTTCTCCTGTGCCACCTGTCTTCGTTCATGTACCAGATACCCAGTTGCAAATTAGAATAGTGAACCAGATGGATTATTATTTCAGGTAGATATGTCTTTGTTCTATTTGCATGTAATGCTCTTATTTAGTAACTGCCTTAACTGTATTGGTATCCTAAAGACTTAATGTCACTATATTTTGTCGCAGTAATGAGAATTTGATTAAGGACACATTCTTGCGACAGAACATGGATGAACATGGATGGGTTCCGGTTACACTAATAGCAGGCTTCAAGAAAGTGAGTTGGTTGGAGTGTTCTCTTGACCCTTAGTTTGTGATTAATATTTTCAGGTGTATTAGTAGCTCATTCTTTTGAAAAAGCATCCCGACATATTAATTCAAGTTATTGCTGGTAACTCTTAAATCTTAATAATGTTGCCGAGTGTGGTTAATTGTCTTTGCTCTTTTTTTTATGGCTTAGAAAATGCCAATGGTATCTTCTCCTCAAACAGGGAGAGACAAGGGGGACAGACATCTGGAACTGATGTTTTTGTACTTAATCCTTTGGACTTCCCTTCTCTGTTTGTACTTTTTTTTCTGGTGCAAAGTGTGAGCCTCTTTAGTCTTCTGTAACAATTTGTTTTTGAAATCCTTAGGGTTATCCTCAAGATTTGATAACAGCATAATAGAATTAGTAAAAAATAGGACATACTTGAGGATAGAATCAGCTGGAGATCCATACTCTTATTAAGAAAAACAGTGGAGGGGGAGCCAGGGTAGTTAGTAGTCATTTCAACTGGAGGTCTCTCTGTGTCTAATTCTCTATCTCTCTTATCGTTGTTGATTTTCCCTGTTAGTTACAGGAGTAAAAAGGTCAAATTAATGAAAACTTCTAACTCTTTCCTTGGGGAGGAAAAAATTTCCTGCATTATCCGAACTAGTCGGAGTGGAACACTTGTAGAGTTGCATGATCTTGTATTGTCCCTCTTTCTTCGACATGTCTATGATATGACCAGGTAGTTGTAAGCAATTGGATGGATGATCATTCTATAGTATAATTTATGTCATATGGGGATTTTTTGAGATATTTTTTCCAAGTATTAATGTCCATTGTATTAATTTGGAGTTTGAAGTCACTAGACTGAAATGTTTATGCATCATGAGTAGAAAGTCATGTCAGCACAAGAAATGACTGTTTGCATATCAAATTACTGGATTCACCAATGTTCTACATGTAATGTTTTTTTTAATAAGGTAAAGGTTTGTTGACCAAGTACCAAGATGGTACCAAGAGTTACAGAAGACTTGAGAATATCCATACAGTCAATTACAGCATCTCCCTAGCAACTCCAGAAAGTCCATATATTGATCTATATTATCAATGCAACTACTTTTACTCTAACAAAACAAATTATATAAACACTAGTTTTGAACTTTAGAAATATGGTCTTTTTGCCCGTCAAAACAAGTGTTACTTCTTTCTCTTTCTAGCCAAATAGTCCAGAATATGCACTAAGGTATAATTCTCCAAATTTCCTTCAAAGTTTTATGCGTTCTCTGGTGCTGCCAACTCTCCAATAATTCCTTCATACTCTGAGGCATGATCCAAGAGATCCCACAAATACTGAAAAAGAAATTCCCAACATTGTCTAGCTATTCTGCAATGCATAGGAATGTGATTCACAGTCTACAACTCTTCTTCACATAAGTAACATATATTACTTAGCGCAAAACCTTTCTTCTGAAGATTATCCCGACTAAGGCAAGTTCCCCATGCTGCAATCGAACCAATTAGTAGGAGCTTTAG
Source organism: Solanum gracilifrons (assembly GCA_029582605.1). Taxonomy (NCBI): domain Eukaryota; kingdom Viridiplantae; phylum Streptophyta; class Magnoliopsida; order Solanales; family Solanaceae; genus Solanum; species Solanum gracilifrons. The sequence goes on from JAJOOH010013434.1 coordinate 12,457, forward strand.
TTCCCCAGAATCCAGATCCCTTTCCATGGCCAGCTAGTATCCCGATATCCTGTATGCTTCATTGGAAGGCAATAACACTTCATTCCTAAAAGGATTTTTTCTTACTAGATATGCATACTAGTAAATCCCCCTTACTCTGATCAATGTGGGTATAATTGAGTTGGAGTAGTTGACAAAAATCTTCAATTTCCCAATCTTTCAGATTCCTTCCAAAATTCATTGCCACCAGTGTTGGAATAAAAATCAGTCACAACTCCATCTTTGTTATGTTACTGCAACAACTTAAAAAAAGAGGAACTTTTTGTTTCAAGAACTCATCACCAGTCCATAAGTCAGTCCAAAATCTATTTTCACTCCATTTCCCACCTCCAATCTAGTAAATTGTTGAAACTCTGCCAATAATGTGGAGATCTCTTTCCCTAGTGTATAGACCATTTGAAGGGGGGATTCCAGGCTTGTCTGCTGCCATAGACTTCTTCAATTATTTTAATCCAGACTACTACTTCATCCTGCGCTAAATCTCCAGAGCCACTTAAACAAAATGCTTTTATTATGATTGCCTGTTTGATGTGATGTTTATGAATGCAATAAGTGAATGTTTTCTGCTAAAGGTTATCTGGCCACAGTAGGTTGTAGGGTCCTTGCTGCCTTTGTTGAACTTCTGTTGTCCAAGGAGTATAACTTATAAAGGTAATCTTACGGTCTTACCTCAAAGATATCGCAACTGATAATCATATGAAGGGTTGTCTAAGTCAGTGTTATCAATGACGAAAAGTGCAAAAAAACTCTTAAGGTCCGTTGGGGATTTAAGTGCAAATTAAGCCTGTGCTTTAATGAAAAAGGTGCAAAGGAAGAAAAAAATACAAATATATATGTTTAGTCCCAGACTAATAATCATAAACACGAATAACAAATATATGACCGAAGAATTTATAGCTGGAGCAACCTTTCCCCAGTAAATGATAGCATCATTCATCCCCCTTCTAGATTTTATCAGTTCCCTCTAAGCGCCTTAGCAGCCTTGAGCCTTTTGCTTTTGGTTCTCTACTCCCAGATCTTACTTGTGTTTTTGCACTGTTTGGAGTTATAACCATTTGATTTGTAATCTTTCAAGCACCTCCTTGATGCCTTCTCAATACAACAACTTATTTCATAAAAAAATATATATATATGACCAAAGAAATTATTTTTTTATGATAAAGTGAAATGTCAATTGTTTAGTGTCACTTCTTCAAAAGAGGCTCATTGGCAAGGAAAAGTTTGCCTTGGAACCTTGATGACGACACTGAAGTGCACATAAAGCGAGGCGAAGCTCAACATGTTTTGAGCCTCGCTTCAGGGCTTAAGCACGCTTAAAGCGCGCCTTTGACAACACTGGTCTAAATATGTGAGAAGTGGAGATGTATTGAGAACCTGGTGAAAATGGAATACAAGACACTTATTTATAATGCGATATAATTCACATCTTATATTTCAACGACGAGGGATGAAGTTAACACTAACTCAAGTATTCTGACATACTAGTGCGCTGATTACCTGATATTCTAAGATGATATAAAGAATTCTGATCTGTATAGGAGTTTGCACTGGACTGTATGATGTTGGTTCAATCTGGTGTTCTGTCTGTATAATAATGTTATTGTGATGGTTCTTTTTGTCATTTTTGCTGCAAAGGCAGTGGCGCCGGATGATTAATCTTTCAGGATTGAGTGGAAGGTGGACCGAGAAGTCTGTGGATATCCTTTTAGATCAACGGTTCTTCAGTATAATTCAGTACAACCTCACTTACATGCATGCCTTTAGCATTCTTTCTGTGGTAACTTTGTTTGCCGTGAAAAACTTGGGTTGTTCTGGCCTGTCATTTCTGTGTACACAATGGTTGTACACTATACAGTCAAATCTATTTTTTCTTATGAATTCCTGTTCTAACAGAAGGGGATAGGTGTTTTGTGAAAGAAATTTCGGTCCTATAAGAAGCGGAATTTATCAAGTCATTAGAGATGAAAAAGAAGGCCCGAAATTTTGTGAACAATGCGGAGTCTAAATGAAATTAGTTGTACTTAATAAAACAATGTAGACCAAAACTTACTCTTATCTCGATTTTGGGTTCTGCATCTCATTTACATGCAATAAAATACGTTGCAGTTTTAAGATAAGAACCGCATTTTCATGTTTGCAGGTAATGGAGTTGACAGATAATATACAACTAATCCTGAATGCTGTGAGGTCCTCTACTGTTATAGAAGTGCAGGTATCCTTTCTATATGTGGTTTGTGGTCTTTTTAGACTTTGTCTGTACTTTCTCTGGCCAAAAAGAAAGGGGTCACTAATTTCAAAAAAAAAGAAAGGGTTCACTATGTGTTGTTTGAGTTTTTGGCGAAGTGCTTGTGTTATAAAAGAATGGAGCACTTGTAAAGACGTTAGAGATGTGAGCATGGAATCTTGTGTACACCTAGAGTTGATACCCTTGTAAATGATTTTTAAGAAGTCAAAAACAGTATGCATTGTCCACCATGTTCTTTGAAGTAGGTCTGCTAGAAACAATATTATGGGTTGTATTATCCTTGTTATGTTCACAGCTGCTGCTGTTTGAACTGTATAGTGTTTGTTTGCTGATGTCTGGAGCTGGGTGAGATATTTAGTGCTTCAGAATTAGGAAATTGCTTGATGTCCTAACCATGAAATTACTTTGGTAGTATTTGCATCTACACTCTTGCATGGGCCTGTTTCGGCATTTAGTGCTTCATAACTAGGAGAGGCATGAGGTTTTAAGTTCAAATCCCAACGGAGACGAAAAATACTAGGTGCTTCTTCTCATTTGCCCTAAGCTTTGGTGGACAGAGTTACTTGATACCTATTGCTTGTGGGAGGTGACAAGCAGTGGCGGATCCAGTATTTTTGCTCAGGGGGTTCAAAGTATAAAGAAGAAGTTCAGGTAGTAATGCAAGTGTGCGGTGAGCGTAGTAGCCCCTCGGCATGCTCTTTGTACAAGAATCATAAATATTTCATTGGTTCATAAAAGTAAATACTAAACTAATCAAAGATATCGAAGACAAAGATACATTGATAAGAATTTTAGCGGATCGACTGTATTACATAAGTTAATTCCTAAAACGCATGAAAATTAAATGATGAAAAAGGAAGCAAGACGGGGAAGAAATATATTTACCTTATCATGCTAAATTTAACTTACTTTATCATACCATATTAAACATTTATTTCTACTTTTATCATGCTCCATCGAGCATTCTTAAAATTTCTTGTGGTTTTTTATTCTTTTATTTTGTAATGTTTTACTTTAGTTTTCACTTTTAAAATTTTTTAAATTAGTATCCATTCAATTACATATAACTATGAAAATCGTCAAGATTCTCTTAAAGTGTCTAAGAATAGAGTCATAATATTATAATGCATATTCAGAAGATAAATAAATAGCATTGTCAATTTTTTTGTTCATATAGTTCAATTTACTAGGTTAGTCATAATTTGTAAAAAAGACAAATAACGAATAAATCAAATAAGTTTAGTTTACATCCCTCTAAAATAGAATTAAAAATATAAAAGAAATTTCATGAATTCTATAAATTAATATTTTAAAAAGGATGTTGATGATATTTAAGTTTCTTCATTCAATTACATCTAATTTACCTTCTTTTTTTTAAATAAATTATTTCAAGTTAAATATAATTCATCATATTTAAAAGATTTTCTCAAGTTAGTATATGAAAATGAGTTATGTTGAAACAACATGAATAATAGATATAAAAATAATAAAAAATAAAACCCTTCGGAGTGGTCCAGTGGTTTGAGCTTGGGACTTCCATGTTGGAGGTCTCAAGTTCGAAACCCCTTGCCAACGAAAGCAAGGGGTTTGCCTTCTGGGTTGAGCTCGTCGCACCAGGCTTGCCTAGTGCGGAGTACCTCTCCCGTGTGGTTTGCGAGTTATTGCATAGGAGTGGGGTTTTTACCCTGTGCGCACCCAAAGGATAGCGGTTGCGGGTTTCTCTTGTCATAAAAAATAAAAAAATAAAAAATAAAAAATAAAAAGAATGTGCTTGATAATTTTTTTTTTTGAAATCAGTAACTTTGTATCATTTCAAGGATCAAAACAGTACTTGGGTAGTACTGAAACCATATTTACAATAGAGCTCTAGTGTCTTTTCTTTCTAGCTATAAAGAATCTAGAACATCTATGATAGACACAATATCATTAGAATAAATTTGATTACACCAAAAACAAATTAAAAAGAAGAAATGGAATAAAAGGAAAATATAATGAAAAAGAAGAAAAAGGTCAAAGGCCAAAAGTTCCATTTTCCAAAGCATTAAAAAGAGGGAAAAAATGTTGCTCGTGGGATTCGAACCTATGACCTAGGGGCATATCTTGAACCACTTAATCATTGAGCCAAGCCTGTACTTTGTTTTTAGGGGGTTCATTTTAATATATATACCATTAAAATCAGAATTTGACGTCTACCTAGATTTGCCCCTGGTGACAAGTATCCCGTGAAATTAGTTGAGGTGCGTGAAAGCTAGCTCATAGCCTCAGACACCACGGTCATCAAAAAAGAAGAAAAGTATAGTGGATATGCTTGAATTAGGATACCCTGGTAGTTTTTGCCTCAAAACTGTGTTACAGGTTCTAAAATATTTCTTCATTGTGTTGCAGGGTGAAAAGTTAAGGCGGAGAAATGACTGGTTTCATTGGCTCATGCCGCCATCAGTTCAGAATTCAACCGTGTCAAGTCCTCAATCTCTACCAAAGTCTACTTCTGATTTACTTGTAGAAAATCTCCAACGTGTTGCATTTGATGATAAGACTGTAACACATGGAAATGTCGAAGCACGTCTTAGTAGATCATCATCTACTGAATTAAGTACTCCATCTAACTAGTGTGGCAATAAGATGGCTGGTGCTCAACATTCGCATCCAATGCCCAGTTCCAGTTGTAAATCCAAGTTAAAAGAGTTAACTTTTATGTCGACTAGGGGTTGGAAGCTATTGTGCTTCTTTGTGCAATCAATGAGTTTAGTCTTTACATTTGGTGATGGCAATGACGTCTCAATGAAGGAAAAAGACGGGGAATAAAAGAGAAGAAACAGAATTGGGAATAGAATTATAACGACTTTTAAGCAAGCTTGTAGCTTGATTTTGTTGGGCTGTATATCTTGTTTTGTTTGGGATTTAGTATTTTGTTTTCCTTTTATGTTGTGTTTTTCCTCTGTCATGGTTATTTATTATACAGGTAGGGGGAATTTTGCATTGTACTTCCCCATGCAGCCCCTCAGCATTATTTTTTAAAACCAAAATCACTTCATCTTTGGAGGAGGTAAAGCTTACTGAAAGCTATGCTGGCTTCTGATTTTTCATCTTCCTGATAAGGAGGGAGAATGGTCTTGCTGGATCTGCTGTGAAGACTTGTGGGCACATGATTATCTTGTAATTTCTCTCTGTTTGTTTCAAACATAGCGCCATTGATGACTCATTTTTATATTTATACCTTTTTATTTCCCTTGCCAAAACTTAATAAGCATCTTTATGTAAGGAAACTATATATACTTGTGTGCTGTTGATTTATTGAATCATTCGTGATTATCTTACTGCTATACAAGTTAAACATGTAAAAAGATTTCATATAATACGAGTATGAAACATCAAAAGGAAATTCATGAAGAAGCCCCTGAAGTTTCTGTGTGAGAAATAATAGAAGAGATATCATACAAGCTCAGGCTAAGGAGATGGATGATCCTTCAAGTACTACTACTCATGCAAAAGCAATGACACTCTTACATGCTTTAAAGTATATAGAGTAACCTCATGTGATTATAAAAATTGGTTCTTTGTTACTTAAGAATATTGTTGAAAGAATATGGAAGGTAGTGAATATTTTAGAGGAAATATGGAGGCTCATACAAGGAAAAATGGTGATAGTATTACACACTTTCAAATAAATTGACCGACTATCTAGCTAACCTAGCCCTAGATAAAGGGGTTGTTTAAGTAAATTGTTTTCAGGAATTAGAAGCTCACGGTAGGATGATAGTGAACAATGATACCATATACAAGCTATGTGTTCATCCGTTAGCTTTAAGGGCATACTCAACTCAAAAGATTGACAATAAGGATATATATAACCTTAAAATATAACAAAGTGTATTGACATACCATTGTGATAGCATGATGATATATTTTTTTTTGATTATTTTATCTATTATCATAAAATTATTATTCTATCAAGAGACAAAAATAGCTTATCCAATACTAACTATTATTCTTGAAATAAAATATTCCACACTTTAAAATCAAACAAAATTAAGGATACTAAAAATTTATATCAATTTATCCATTGCACCAAACTTGTCCTAAGGGGTCGTTTGGTAGGCAGTAGCTAGTTAGAGTTATGAAGATATTAAAAATTAGTTATGAGTGAATTTATGTATCATTTTATGGAGGAATTAGTTATTCATGTATTAGTTAATATCATGTGTATGAGTGAAGCGTCAAAAATACACTATTCGTTTTATACTAAAACTATAAGATGTGGGAGAAACATACCTCAAGTAATATGTAATGGTGTGTGTATCAATTCTCTTTTTAAAATAAAAAATTATCACGTGAAAAATAATTTTATTGTGACAAGACATAACTAACACATGTAACAATTCCGACTAAAAATATAAATAGAAACACATAACTTTAATTTTTAAAAATCAATTGAAAATTTAAGAAAAAGAATGTGTTAGCAAAAAAAAAAAGGAAGCCACGTGGATGAAAATTTAAGGTCCAATCAGCATTGAAGTGTGTTTCTCACACTTTCAATAATTTAGGTATAAAACTAAAAATAATTAGATAGTTTGAATGTGTTTTTGACACTTAATAAAAAAAAGTGGCAGCAAACAAAAAAAAGTCACATGAACGAAATTTTGGGCCAAATGCGCCTGAGCATGTGTGTGCACACATTTGGTCCAATCAGTATTGAGGTGTTTTTATTCAAACTAATGAGTGATAGATTAGGTGTGTTTTCACACTTTCAATAGTTTAGATATGAAGCTAAAAATAATAGGGATAATATGTGTGTTTTTGACAGTTAACTCATTTCATGCTTAATCACTTATTTCTTATCTACCTATCAAACGTTGTATAAATAATACGAAAATCAATACATAAATAACGTGTTTCTTATCCGACTACTAAACAAGACTCTAAAGGGGTTGTTTGAGAACATGTTATCATGTGATTAATTATCTCGAGCACGCCTAGTGATTAATGAAGTGATTGAAAATCCTGATGTCTTAGCTTCAAAGCTCAACATAGACAATAAAAAAAGCGACACTAAGTGATTCTTTCCATCTATCATAGTCCTAGCTTTGGTGGATATAATTATCTGATACTTATATTTCATGAAATTAGTTAAGGTGCGATTAAATTAGCCAAAACATCATGATGATCAAATTTTTTTATCTCTATATTATAAGTATTGAAATAAGTAATTTAAAAAATAGCTAATATCTTCAAACAAGAATAAAGTAATTCTATATTTTATTTTTGACCTTATACCTCACGCGAAAAACACTCGAAGGGATTAATTGCCAACTTGGAGACCGTGAAAGTACTTTTTCAGTGCAAGTAGAACTTTAGGGTAGGGGTTTCTCTACTGCTAAGCAAAGAAGAAAATACAGCATAGGGGGGAGAGAGAAAGCTCGTCTCTCTCTGCTCTTTGTTTGTTTGTTTTGGAGCTCTGGTGTTGAGCACAGTGATCGTCAAGATCATCTTTTTTTGTTTTTATAATCAGTTATACACTGTAACTTTTATTTGCATTCATCGATTCCTCTGATGTATTTTAATGCTACATCTGTTAGGCTCTGTAGAAAATTTTGATCGATTCAATATTTTGTTTATTTGTTGTTTAGGAATAGTCAATCAACTAACGGATTTTCAGGTATAGAAACACTAATTAGAAGCCGTCTTCGATTTTTGGAAGTATTTGATTCCGTATAAACAAACCCTAGTTTTTATGGCTACATCTACTACTGGCCCGGTTCATAACTCTCACCGGAATACTACATTGGAAACCGGTGGTTCCAACCGCCAACAGGAGTCTCCGCGATCATCAGCCACGCGTGGCGTTTCCTCTCCATGGAAGCAGGTTGTTCGCATTGGTTTATCAGAATCTACCATTGCGGTGACCTCCTCTTCACCTCCACTTTCTCCTCAGGGGTCTTGTGAGCAAGACGTTCACTCCTCTGATTGTTCACCTCCTGAACAAGTGGCGACAGCCGATAGTGCGTCTTCGTTAGATGCCACTACAGAAGCTCAGATTGAGAACTCCGATAATGGAAGCAGTGACGGCACCAACGGCAATGGGGCTAAAAAGCAGGCTTGGAATAAACCCTCAAATGGTGCAGCCGATCTTAGTCCTGTTATGGGTGCTGTCTCTTGGCCTGCTCTCTCTGACTCCACCAAGGCTTCACCTAAATTATCTTCTGATTTACTCAAAACTCCGTCTAGATCAGTTTCTCTATCACAGGTTATTCCACATTCCTCAATGCTACTTTTCTCTAACTGATTTTTGGAATTGAGGATTAATATAGCTGATACAAACTACCTTAGGATTGAAGTGCACTAATTGCGGTTGTTTTTGCTCTATCTGCTGCTTGGCTCTCGTTTTATCATGTGTCCAATATATTGATCATTTATTTGTCTGGTTATGCTTGCACATGCTAGGGCCCCGGGATGGCATCAGCTTCTCATAGGCAAGCTAATACTAACAATGTAAACCCTGATACAATGCTGAACCATGTTGTACCCAGCCGCCAAAGGTCTATGAAGCGCGGTGGTGGTAATTCAAACCATAATGCATCAGCGAATGGTGTCTTTTCTCCACAGCAGGCCCAAGGTTTTGAGGTGGAAACAGTCCTTAATAATTCTGGGAAGACAGGTAATTCTGGTGTTGAGTCTTCTTCAAGGGATTATAGTCATAGGGATGGTGGACAATGGGGAGGATTTGGAGCTCAATCACATGGTGGAATTGACCACCAACATCAACGAAATGCAAATAGGAGGGGCAATGTTGGTCCACATTCCCGTGGAGATGGCACATATCAGAATGGTTACGGGGGTAGGCGTGATCAGGAACGTCGTAATCAGGATTGGAAACCTCACAGAGGTTGGGTGAATAGGGATGCACACATGCAGCCGCACAGAGGTCCATCTAGGCCACATATGGGGGCCCCACCTCATACGTCTCCACCTTTTACACCAACGCCCATTCCTGTGCAGCCCTATCGACCTCCCATGGTTTACTCTGGTGAGATGTTTTACTTATCGAGATCTTTTTTCTGAGTTATTAAACCCCATTTTGTGTCCCTACTGATACTTTAACCAATATGCAGAAGTTCCATCGGTATTTTATTTGCCAGGTCCATTCCCTGATTCATTCAGAGGGCCTATGTTTTCTCCTGTGCCCTTCTTTCATGTTCCAGATACCCAGTTGCATACTAGAATAGTGAACCAGATGGATTATTATTTCAGGTAGATACATCTTTGTTCTATTTGCTTGTAATTGCTCTTATTTAGTGGCTGCCTTAACTATATTGGTATTCTAAAGTCGTCTTGTCCCTAAATTTTGTTGCAGTAATGAGAATTTAATTAAGGACACATTCTTGCGACAGAACATGGATGAACATGGATGGGTTCCAGTTACACTAATCGCAGGCTTCAAGAAAGTGAGTTGGTTGGAGTGTTCTCTTGACCCTTAGTTCATGGCTAATATTTTCATCTGTATTAGTAGCTCATGCTTTTGAAAAAGCATCCCCACATATTAATTCACATTATTGCTGGTATTGTTAATAGTGTTGCTGAGCATGGTTAATGGACAGACATCCTGATATGATGTTTTTGTACTTGATCCTTTGGAGTTTTCTTCTCTGTTTGTACTTTTTTTCTGGTGCCAAGGGTGAGTCTCCTTAGTCTTCTGTAACAACTTGTTTTTGAGGTCTTAGGGTTATTTTCAAGATTTGGGCATAAAATCTGTGAGAGAGATCCATACTCTTATTAAAAAAATCAGTGGGAGAGAGCCATGGTAGTTAGTAGTTCATTTCAACTGGAGGTCTCCCGGTCTCTAATTCTCTATCTCTCTTATCGTTGTTGCCTTTTCTCTGTTACAAGTTTTACTGGAGGAAAAATGGTAAAATTAATTCTAACTCCTTCCTTAGGAAAAAATCCTGCATTATCCGAACTAGTCGGGGTGGAACGCTTGTAGAGTTGCATGATCTTGTTCCTCTTTCTTCTACAGTTCCATGATATGACCAGGTAGTTGTAAGCAAATGAGTGGATTTGATCATTCTATGGTATAATTTATGTCATGTTGGGCTTTGTCCAGATATTCTTTCCAAGTATTAATGTTCATTGTATTTATTTGGAGTTGGAGTCGCTACTCACTAGATTGAAATGCTTATGCATCATGAGCAGAAAGTCATGTCAGCACAAGAAATGACTGTTTGTACATCAAATTGCTGGATTAACCAATGTTCTAACTTCTACGTATAATGTTATAACTGTGCAATGTGAAGTGAGTGCCTGTTTGATGGGATGGTAATGAGTGCAATATGTGAATGTTCCCTGCTACAAGGTGATCTGGCCACAGTAGGTTGTAGGGTCCAACTGCTTTTGTTGAATTGTTGTTGTACAAGGAGTATTAACTTAAAAAGGCAATCTTACCTCAAAGATATTGACAGCTTAGAATCATATGAAGGGTTGTCTAAATATGTGGGAAGTGAAGAGATGTATTGAGGACTTGATGAAAATGGAGATCAACAGCTGGTGTTCTATCTGTATAATAATGCTGTTTGTGATAGTTCTTTGAAATTCTTGCTGCATCACAGTGACATACGTTGGATGATTATACTTTCGGGGCCGAGTTGAAGGTGGATGGAGAAGTCTGTAGATATCCTTTTAGATCAATGGTTCTTCTGTATATCTCAGAGTAACCTCACTTACATGCATGCCTTTAGCATTCTTTTTGTGGTAACTTTCTTTGCTGTGATAAACTTGGCCTATTTTGGCCTGCCAAATTTCTGTACATACCGGTTGTTTTGGTCATATAAGAAGCGGAATTTGTGCTTGTGGAGATTGTCGAGTAAAGGGAGATGAAAAAGAAAACCTGAAATTTTGTGAACAATACGGAGTCTAAATGAAATTAGTTGAATGTAATAAAAAAAAAATGAAGACCAAAAAATACTCTTATATCGATTTATGGTTCCACATTTCATTTTATGCAATTAAATACGTCGAACAGTTTTAAGATAAGAACCACTTTTTTCATTTTTGCAGGTAATGGAATTGACAGATAATATACAATTGATACTGAATGCTGTGAGGTTCTCTACTGTTGTAGAAGTGCAGGTATCCTTTCTATATGTGGTTTGTGGTCTATTTAGACTTTTAGGGGTCGCTTGGTGTGAGGGATAAAAATAAATAGTCATGGGATAAGAAAATAGTGATGGGATAAAATTTTTGTGTCTTGTTTGGTTGCCATGTTTGGCATAACTTATCCCACCATTTATACCATAGTGGTGGGATAAGCTATCCCATATACATGGTGGAATAAGTCATCCCAGGATAAGCTTGTTCCCAACCAAACGACCCCTTAGTCTCTACTTTCTCTGGCCAAAAAGAAAGGGTTCACTATGTGTTATTTGAGTTTTTAGCGAAGTGCTTGTGTTGCTAAAGAATGGAGCACTTGTTGAAGACGTTAGAGATGTGAGCACTGAGTCTTGTGTACACCTAGAGTCTGTTACCCTTGTAAATGATATTTTAAGAATTCAATAGCCTTATGCATTGCCCACCATGTTCTTTGACGTAGGTCTTCTAGAAACAAAATTATGATTTGTAATTCATCCTTGTTAATGTGTCCTACATTCACAGTTGCTGCTGTTTGAATTATATAGTGTTTGTTTGCTGATGTCCTGAGCTGATTGAGATGTTTAGTGCTTCAGAACTAGGAAATTGCTTTATGTCCCAACCATGAAAATACTTTGGTAGTATTTGCATCTACACTCTTGCATGGGCCTATTTAGGCATTTAGTGTTTCATAACTAGGAGCACTTTTAAGAGTATTTGTATAGTATTTGCCTCAAAAACTGTTACAGTTTCTAAAATATTTATTCCTGGTGTTGCAGGGTGAAAAGTTAAGGCGGAGAAATGAATGGTTTCATTGGCTCCTGCCGCCATCGGTTCAAAATTCAACTGTGTCAAATCCTCAATCTCTACAAAAGTCTACTCCTGATTTACTTGTAGAAAATTTCCAACGTGTTGCATTTGATGATAAGAGTGTAAGACATGGAAATGCCGAAGCACATCTTAGTAGATCATCATCTGCTGAATTAAGTACTCCATCTGAGCAGTTTGGCAATGAGATGGCCGGACAAGCTGGTGGTCAACATTGGCAGCCAATGCCGGTTGGAAATCCAAGTTAAAGAGTTAACTGTTTTGTGGCCCCAGGGTTGGTGGCTATTGTGCTTCTTAGAGCCATCAATGAGTTTAGTCTTTACTGTTGCTGTTGACAATGGCGTCTCATGAAGGAATTAGACAGGGAATAAACGAGAACAGGATTATAATGTCTTTTGAGCTGGCAGCTTGATTTTGTTGGGATAAGTATTTTCTTTTCCTTTATGTTACGTTGTTTGTCTGTCGTGGTTATTTATTAATACAGGCACGGGGAATTTTGATTCTACTTCCCCATGCAGCCTCTCAGCATTATTTTTAAAACCAAAGCCTTTGGGGGGCTAGGTTACATATCTTTGGCGGAGGTAAAGGTTATGGAAAGGTATGGAATTGCTGGCTTCTGATTATTTTTTTTCTTCCTGAGAAGCAGAGAGAATGAATGATCTGCTGCTGTGCTGTGAATGCTCTTGTGGGCACATTTATCTTGTTATTTTCTTTCTATTTGTTTCAAACATAGCACCACCATTGACTCTTTTCTTATATTTATTATTATACCTTTTCAAAAAGAGGCATTTGTTGCCCTTGCAAAACTTAATAAGCATCTTTATGCTTGGTTGTGATGTATTGGTTTCTTTTCTTTATAATGAGAAATACTTGTGTGCATTGGGGATATGTTATTGATGTATCTGTTATTTACCTGATAGTAGTAGGTATACAAGTTAAAACATGTAATAAGGGTTTGGTTGGTTAATGAATGTCTTTGTGTGATCAGCGAAGGGGAAATGGGAAATGGTACTGAGATCGAATTAAATCGCCACCCAATGGTTTTTTTAAAAGTTGACTGAATCAAATCGCACCGAACTGATTTTTAGGTTTCTTTTAATAAAATAGACTATTTTTATATAAATTTATAATTGTGCCGAATAATTAGCAAGGTTTATATTTTTTAAAATTTAATAAAAATATATTGAGTTGTATCAACTATTATATGATTTAAAATAACAAATAGTTAAAATCATTGACTTAGACTTAAAGATAATGGAAGTGACTACAAGTGACAATATAATTAACACTCAAAAGTCCTAACACCTTCTAACAAGCTACAAGTTATTGCATATTGTTTCTCTCTTATGATTTAAATTTCTTTTATTGAATACTTAAGTAGACTCCGTTTTTGAGTTTCAGTTTGATTGATTTCTTTTTGTACGTGTGATCTAAATTATGTTGTCTTTGCTTAATATTGTTTTACACTATCATAATACAATGAGATGGATCTTTATTCTTATTTTCTTCACTTATAAAACAACAGAGTTATACAAACATCTGGAAATTTTTCGCCAAAATCATATACAGGTAGATATGATAGCGTATTTTAACTTATAAATAAATAAATATA
>JAJOOH010013435.1:0-39693 GCA_029582605.1 Solanum gracilifrons
TTTTAGATTTTTGAAAACCGATAGTATTTGATTTGGTTATGGTTTTATTCGAAATAAATCAAAGAAATAACCGAACCGAACCGATGAATTATATACATATATTTTATTAATATACATATTTAATATATTATTTTTATAAACAAATTTATAGATCTTATACATATTTTCATTAAAATTTCTTTATAATTTACTTATTGAAAGCAAAAATGTCCAAGATGAAACATTTATCTTATTGATTTCACGTATATGAGTGTCTATGACAATTATTTGTGGGACTGAAAATGTTATTGTTTCTTCTGTCTAGGCCAATATAGTGAATTTTAAAGCTTTATTGATAGTAAATTTAGTGATCAAAAGTTCAGTAATTTAAGTCATTCTAACTATTTTTCGTTTGAATGGATTGTTGTCACTTTTTTCACGTTTTGAATGAATTGTTCCTTTTATTTTTGTGTATGGTTAATAACCGAACCAAACCAAACCGAAACCGATAACCACCAAACCGATACATGTATATTATATTTGGTTTTGTTTGGTTTTGATAATTTTAAAACCGATTAAGTTGGTTTGGTTTTGGTTTTGATCAATAACCGATCCAAACCGACCCGTGAACACTCCTAGTTTGAAAAAATAGAGAACTCTATATTTGGAGAGGAAAATAAAGTGTAGGGTTGGAGATGCCCTAAGTTAGTGCAAAATTTTTTTGGTCCACACACTTAAAAAGAAGGTTGTGATTGATCAAAAGGGCGGGTCACGGATTTCGATTATAAAAAAAAGAAAAGTAAAGACTGTATTTTGAATAGTTACAATTCGTGCTGTTCGAATGTGCACCAAAAGATAAACATAAGGCTCTCTGCTTATATAAGACAGCTATTACTGCATGACTATTTGAAAAGAAATAAAATGGCACTGTGGCAAGACGGGCTGAATAGAAAAGTTGTGATGGTGACGGGGGCGTCGTCAGGAATCGGGAGAGAGTTGAGTATCAACTTGGCAAAAGCGGGTTGCAGGATCATTGTTTCAGCTCGTCGTGTAGACAAGCTGATATCTCTCTGCAACCACATTAACAGTAGTAGTAAATCGGAAGGTCCGGCCCTAAATGCAATCGCGGTTGAGCTAGACGTTACTGCCAATGGTGGTAACATTGAGGCCGCTGTGCAAATAGCTTGGGATGCCTTCGGACGTATTGATGCCTTGGTTAACAATGCTGGGGTTAGAGGTTTGAGTACTATTCAATCATCTTTCAATCTATCCTTACCTTTCAACCAAACCAACCCCCTCGATATAATCTTAGACCCGATGGATTGTAGATTCGCCTTTGGTCACTCATACCTCTTTATAACAATCGAGTTTTCTTTGGAATTGATTTTCATGTTATGTTACATTATTTGTTTTCTACAATAGTATATCTCTATAACATCCAAAACATATCTAGACAAACTATGTCTTTACAGAGAGGTTTGATTGTAATAGAACTTTTTTGGTTGTTGTTGACAGTGGCGGAGCCACCTTACAATGAGGGGGTCATCCGACCCCCTACGGCGGAAAATTATATGATTTATACATGGTTAAAATAATTTTTTAGGTATATATAGTAGATGTCGACCCCCCTTCGGCTACTTCGTGTGTCTATTTTTTTAGATGTTGAACCCCCTTACTGAAAATTCTGGCTCCGCCACTGGACTTGTTGATCATATGTATGTATAGGTAGTGCAAGTTCTTCTCTGGAATTGTCAGAGGAGGAGTGGGAACATACTTTTACGACGAATCTCAGAGGAGCATGGTTGGTGTCAAAATTTGTTTGTAGACACATGATCGATGCTAAACAGGGCGGAGGATCTATTATCAATGTGTCTTCAATCGCTGGTCTGAATCGGGTACTAGTACCCGGAGGTCTTGCTTACGCTTCTTCAAAGATGGCTCTTGACAGGCTCACTGAGGTACACACTAGCTAGTGTTGCAAATTTGTCCAAATATTTGTCTTGATACTACATCGTTTGTCTTAATACTTAACTTGGATTGTTATAGAGAAGTCTGACTGTATTCGAATGATAGCAGATGATGGCCCTTGAACTAGGAGTACACAAGATAAGAGTAAACTCAATAGCACCAGGAATTTTCAAATCTGAGATGACAGAGAGCCTTATTCAACAGAAATGGTTCCATGGTGTTATTTCTAGGACCACTCCTCTGAGAACTATTGGAACGACAGATCCGGCTTTAACATCACTCGTGAGGTACTTAATCCATGCTTCTTCAGAATATGTTTCCGGCAATGTTTTCATTGTCGATAGTGGAGCTACCTTAATAGGCGTGCCAATTTTCTCGTCACTCTAAAAGAATAGAGGTAGATTCATGATTTAAATTTGATGGAAGCTTCAACCAGAATAGCGAACTCAAGTTATTAAGAAATGCAATGATATTCTGAACAATTTCATGACTGTTTTCATAGAACTCAATCAAGATGAAGTAGAAAGAAAATTTCCAATATAAATTTGTACGATACTTCCTCCGTGTCAATTTATTTGTCGTACTTTCCTTTTTAGTCTGTTTAAAAAGAATGTCTTTTTCTTTTTTTTGACAACTTTTTAATTCCAACATTTTGGTGCATTTTACATGTCTTTAATTTAAGACAACAAGATTCAAAAGTCTTTTTTACTTTCTTAAAAAATCTGTGTCAAGTTGAAACCAGACAAACAAGTTGAAACGAAGGGAGTAACAAACAGAAGAGATGGCAACATATGCTTAATATTTATTTATCTATGAATGGATACAATTATAGTGCTTTTACAAATACATATTCATGACTATCTATCAGATAAAGAGGGTAATGTATCACCTAACAATGGAAATAATACTACAACTTGCAGTATTTGAACGATGAATTTCATCGTATGCGTTAGGTACATCAATCATATACAATACACACTCAAACATTTTAGTAGGGAAAATTTGATTCAATACTATACTCAAGCACGTATATGAGGGAGTATCTCTTCTCATCTTCCCCGCGGATTTACCAGCTGAGAGAAAACGGAACTATTAGCAGCATCCCCTGCATCATCATCTGTTCCTGAGTTAACTATACCTTGGATATTGCTAACACTGTTGTCGAATGGTTCAACTGGTGTTAATGGTATGCCAGGGATATGGTTTGTACTGTTATCATCAGGCTCTGTCAAGGCTGATGAGGCTTCTTCAAGCTGAAGAGCGTATTCTAGATTCCATAACACATCTCCCATTGAAGGTCTATCAACTCCGTACTCAGCCAAACACTTTTCAGCTGTCTCACCGAACTTTTTCAGGGAGGCTGGGTTAACCTGCCCTTTGAGATTCTGGTCCATTATCTGATCCAACATGCCTTTCTTTTGCCAAATCATAGCCCACTCGGCTATATTAACTTGCTCACGAGGAAGGACCGGATTCAATGCTGGTCTGGTGCAGAGAACTTCCATTAGAACAACACCAAATGAGTAGACATCTGATTTCTCCGTGAGCTGCTGCCTCCGAAAGTATTCAGGATCAAGGTATCCAAAGCTACCTTTAACGGCAGTACTTACATGTGTCTGATCAAGAGCTGGTCCGGCTTTGGAAAGACCAAAGTCAGCAACTTTAGCCACAAAGTAATCATCCAAAAGTATGTTGGTGGTTTTGACATCGCGGTGAATGATGCTCTGAGTTGCACCTGTATGGAGGTAATGCAGCCCCCTTGCAGCACCGATACAAATCTCAAGACGCTGCTTCCATGAGAGAGGTGGGAGATCTGTTCCATAAAGATGACTTCTGAGAGGACCATTTGCCATGTATTCATAAACAAGAATCATTTCCGACCTCTCATCGCAATAACCAATCAAAGACACGAGGTGACGGTGGCGAAGTTTGGACAACATTTCAATCTCAGTTTGAAATTCAGCTAGACCTTGTTCAGATCCTGTGTTTCCTCTTTTGACAGCAAGTTTAGTTCCATCTTCCATTGTTCCTTTATAGACCCTACCGAAACCACCAACACCAAGAAGCAAGTTCTCGTCGAATTTGTTAGTTGCATCCATTATTTCTTGGAAACTAAAGAATCGTCCAACATTCGGTGAAGCCAAGGAGATGCAGCTTGCTGTTCCCCGAGAAACTGTTGTTTTCGTCAAAGTTAAAGAGTTCCCATACAAGGACGGAATCCATGAGTGTCCTTGGTTGGAAGTCTTTGATCTTCGAGCTATAAAAAAGCAACAACACAACGCAATAAGCGCCAACACAGCAGATGCTCCTAAGGCAGAACCAAGAATGATACCTATCTTTTTCTTTTTGTGAGGCAACACAAAGAGAGTCTCAACAGATTGAACCCCACTCAAGCTTCTAGCTTCATTGCTAATCTTCATGATTTCCAGTCCATTCATAATTGCATTTATCCAATCCGCACTCGTATCTGGACCAACACTCACTGTCAGAATACTTGAGTTTACTGAGGAGTTGGAGACGAAATCCTTGTATAACGGTACGTCTAAATTTCCAGCTAAGTTTGACAAGTCTAGGTCCAGTAGAGCAGCATCATCATTAACAAATAGGTTGAACAGAAGACTATTCAAAGATTCGCTCACAATATCACAAAAATGTACTCGGATGAAGTACATGAAGTTCGGATCAACAGGGAACACCCAAGTGATATTGAAATTCACATTAGGTACATTTGCATCTCCCATAGTTTCAGCAGTAGCGTAAACCCAATTTGGTGCTATTTCAGGAGTCATAGTAGCCGGATACTTTATGCTTGAAGGGGTAACTGAAACACTCACCGCAGAGCTGTTGACGTGAAGGTACTTCACATCATTCTCCCACGTTCTTCCCAAGGTGTCATTCAGAGCAGTGAGATGAGGACCACCCATGTTTAGACGATAAACAGTTTCAAGGGCTAGTCCAGAAAGGCCACTGAAAGGTGCTACGGGAGATACAGCCACTGCTTGATCAGGGATCAACTCATCAGGTACTGATACAACTTCAATGGCATTGATAAATGCAACGGAGTTGTTTGAAGGGATTAAAGCAAGAATCAAACTATCTGAATTGACATTGATCGTGTATTCCTTAAAAAGGTATGATCCATTATAGCTCTTGAAACTGAAATTGTTCAACAGAACAAAATTTTCCGTGACCACTGTCATTGAGGCAGATGTTAAGTTGTGCCCCGGAAGAGGGTAGAAATAGAGACGGATCCAATGGTGGCCTTCTTGCTTAATATCAAACTTGTAAAACGCCGTAGTATGGAAAATTCTGGCTGACTGATAGATCGAAAACGGAGCACTAGAATTGGATGTTGCAGCAATAGAATTTTCCTTATTTTCTAAAGCAGCTGAAGAATGGAGCCAATCAGGAACATATGTCTGGCCGATATAGGTCACATTTTGTGATGATCCACACGCGAGTAAGTAGTTATCAGCAGGAATGAAGGCAGCATTCAAGTCCTGAATCAAAAAGATGGACACAACCACTGCTAGAACCAAAGGCATCCATGACATTGTTCTCAAGTCCACCATCCTAAAGAGCCTATTGCTAAACACTGGACTCCAATTCTCCACGCCGCTCCAGTTACAACAACAACAATAACTATGCCTCAATCTCGATATCAGAGTAGCTGAATAAGCTAAGTTTTGATTCCCCAGATGATACTAAAAACCTACACTGTAGTATTATAGATCTTTCTCAACTATCTAGAGCAATCTTGATACAGAAAAAAAAACTTAACTGAAAAATCACAGGAAACTACCAATAAACTATGATTAACACCAAAAGAACAAAAAAATAGTTTTAGACAAGATCTGAGCTAACAACTTTCCTCTAGACTTCAGATTGGAAATGCTCCTAGAGGCTTTGGTTCAGTGATAAGAGTGCAATGCCTATGCCTGATGTGTGAGTTAGGCGGACGTAACAAAAAGCCTGGTATTTAAGTGGAGAAGAGTCAAGGGGTGTGCCAATTATCCACCGAGTTCCAAGCTGTGCACCAGAAGAAAGGTTACCTCAATGCCACCATGAAAATACAGTCAAATAGAGCTTTTTAGTGCAACTCCACAATGAAAAATTGAATCTTTTGAAAAGGGTATGAACCAAAAAGAAGAAAGAAACAAGTCCCAAGTCAGGTTACCTCAATGCCACCATGAAAACACAATCAAGAACAGCTTTTTAGTGCAACTACACTATGAAAAATTGAATCTTTTGAAAAGGGTGTGAACCAAAAGGAAGAAAGAAACAAAATCTAATTCAGATTACCTCAATGCCACCATAAAAACACAATCAAGAAGAGCTTTTTAGTGCAAATCCACCATAAAAACACATTCAAGAAGAGCTGATTAGTGCAACTACACTACGAAAAATTGAATATTTTGAAAAGGGTGTGAACCAAAAGGAAGAAATAAGAGGACCCAATTCAAGTTACCTCAATGCCACCATGAAAACACAATCAAGAACAGCTTTTTAGTGCAACTCCACCATGAAAAATTGGATCTTTTGAAAAGGGAGTGAACCAGAAGGAAGAAACAACAAGACCCAAGTCAGGTTACCTCAATGCCACAATAAAAACACAATCAAGAAGAGCTATTTAGTGCAAATTCACCATAAAAACACAGTCAAGAAGAGCTATCTAGTACAACTTCCCCTTGAAAAATTGAATCTTTTGACATGGGTGTGAACCAAAAGGCAGAAACAAGAAAGACCCAAATTCAAACACAATCAACAAGAACTTTTTAGTGCAATTCCATTATGATATGAAAAATTGAATCTTTTGACATGGGTGTGAACCAAAAGGAAGAAAGAAACAAGAAATACCCAATTCTAAACACAATCACAACAAGAGCTTTTTTAGTGGCTACTCCACAGCTAGCTCTTAACAGGCTGTAGATAGCAAAAAGGGAAAAAAGGGACCACAAGAATGAATTTCCAAACCCCACTTCCATGCCCAATTTGAAACAGCTGTTTTCAAGCAACATTGCCAGTTTAATTAAGTAGAATTTGCCATTAAAGTTCTCCAAATGATCATGAAATTAATGTAATCATAGTATAATTAGGCTTTGCATGAAAATTAACCAAAACATACAGTAGCCTATTTGTATAATTAGGCCTTGTTGGGACCCAATTCTACGCGGCTTTTATGTTTTGTTTTTTCACTTTTGACGACGACTCACTTTTTCATACACTCAAACTCGGGACTTCAATCATCCCATCATAGTTCATTATGTGTTTTTATTTTCAAAACTCAAACTTAAACTTAAATATATTTAACTGCAATTCTCTCAGTTTAACAAAAAACAAATCTTTATAACGCCTTTTTATTTAAATATACTAGTGTTTTTCCCCAATATTTTTATTTAAATATATTAGTATTATTTATTTATAAAATTAATTTTGATATTTTAGAATTATTTTTTAATACTTTTCAGGTTTATCAATTATTTTTAATTAGCTAATGTAGATGAGATTTGGGTCACCAAAAGGGGCTATTAGGAATTTGGCGACTTAATAAATCCTTTATCTTCAATTTAAGTATAGAATCCTACTCACTGGTTTTCTACTAATTGCTACATAAATGTACATGATAAAATTAGTTTTAATATTTAGAAATATTTTTCAAGACTAAAAAAATATCATTAAAACTTGAAAATACTTTTCAATATTAAATATATATTCGTTATTTTTAATCAACTAATCTAGATAAGCTTTACTCACCGAAAAATAGCCATTAGGAATTTGATGACTTAATGAGTTTTTTTTTTTTTGCATTTTCTTTTCAATTTGAATCTAGAATTCAATTTTTTTTTAATTATCCGCTACATAATTACATATGATAAAATTAGTCTCAACACTTTAAAAAAATTATTTTTTCAATACTTAATATCTATTCATTTATTTTTAATCAGTTACTCTAGATGAAATTTACACGCAAAAAAGGAGTCGTTAAAAATTTGGCTACTCAATGAGTTCTCTTGTCTATATTCAACTTTTTTTCTACTATTCTCCATAAGAAATCATATTCAAATATTTAAAAATAATTTTCAATATATGATATTATCAATTACTTTTAATGTGCTAATTTAAACGCCCTTTACATCGTAAAAAAGGGAAACGTAAGGAATTTGGTGACTTGAATGAATTTTTTTGTCCATTTCCTCTATACAAATGCACATGGCCACCAACAATGTTGGGTCCCCATTTGCCTTCCTCTTCATATATTTCTATATTTTTGGAGGAAAAAAATTATTGGCAAAAATAACTATTTCATCTGTCAAATTGCTTATCTTTTATTACATTTTCAAATTTAAAGTTGTCATTCAAAAAAACTAGTAAAATATTATAAAATCGTGTTCTTTATTTTAAATAGTGAAGAATGTTTAAAAAAATATTCAAACATCATATAAATTAATTGATCTAGAAAACAAATACAAGTCAAATATTAAGATAGGAATTTAAAATATAGATATCATACTGTGGAATTAATGCATTTAAAATTAAATGTGAAACGTGGACAACCTAATACGAGTGCTCAGTATTAGATAAATCAAGAATTTTAATATATTTGGTTCTGATAACACAACCCCAAAACTAGCGGGTGATTTGCACAAAAGAGATACTTTAGGCCGTTATTTAAATATCGACTCTAAATTTTGAATTTTGTGTGAAAATGACTCTTTTAGTAACATAAACATATTTCAGACTAAAATATCCTTAAGTTGAACGACAAATATGATAAAGTGATGTAAAGTAACAACTATAACATGCAAGTCATGGCAAATCGATATGACTTTACACTATATTTAACTAGTTCATATCTTATCATATTGCTCAAAAACCATAGCGGATCGTCATGATTTCAAAGGTACAAACAACAAAGAGGAAAAATACATTTCAAAATATTAGCATGCAAATCATGATAAATTGATACGACTTCACATTATATTCAACTTAGTTATCCTATTGGATATATAACTCACAAACTCTACCAATGACTAATATTTTACCTATATACATGATATACACTAGCTTATTTTCTAGAAAAAGGTGTTCAATTAATCATCATTTATCGATCTATTTTACCTCTGCGACCTCGAGAAAAAGGGAATACAACTAATCACCCTTCATCTATTGTTATGAGTTTATGTGTAGTATTTGAGAATGGCACCACAAAAACTACAAACAATAGCCTTCCAAGACTTGGTATAAAATGGAATATAACAAAACCTAGTTGATGTATACATCTCAGCCACTTTAGCACCGTGTCCGCACCGCGAACACGAGCCAGCCACCGGCTTACTCCGCCGCACCGTCCTCTTTTGATCCACCAGAAAGCAAAAACAATCCATCAATGGAGCTTTGCATACAAAAATATACTATATGGAAGAGAGATATATATTGGGTTTGTTTTTCTTCTTTGGGCCAAGTTTGTTGGATATTATATAGGTAGGAGTAATAACACACTGGTCATTTTTCGATCATGTCTTTGAAAAATAATTAATATCGTAAAGTATCAAATTTCAGAACATTATTTAAAGTTTTATTTGTAAAATTTGAAACTTAAGGATAATAGTTATTTATCAATTACAGAAACAGAAAAGTGGACATTGTTTGAAATAATTTCAATTTGATATTATATTTTTTAGATAGCATTTTACCTGTAAATGTAGTTTTCAAAACATAAATTAAAATTAATCGAACTTTATATTAGATATCGACAATTGCCACGTATATGAAATCTAGAAGTAAGTGTTTCATTAATTAATCAATAAAAAGTGCTGACTATGCCATGCAGTCCATTTTATATAGTTGGGAGATTTTGTATTTAATTAATGAATTGCTTTGCTGTGCTATTTAAATTTATAATTCTCATGCTTCAATCCATTTTTTTCTTATATTTTAAAATTATGTAAATTATAGTATACATTATCTTTGTGATAATGTTATATGTTTTATGTTTCAATATATATGATATAGTTTGATTAAATTAAAAGAATATTTTTTAGACTTTCTGAAATTTATAGTCTTAACGAAATATGTTATAATATTAGTGTGAGTGTGACTATAAACCTTATGAAATATATGGTTTTTAATATAAATCTTTTTCCACTTTTTGAGTAAGTTGAGTGTTGTATCACTTTACTTTACATACTACTTTGTCGTAGTATTATTTTTGTAGTTTTTTGTCCTTTAATTTATGTTACTAGTTGTTGTTTCTTGTAATTCAATTGTTGTAATATTCTGTTGTAGTTACTTCATCGTTTCTTAAATTGTTTTGTCATGCTCGCTATAGTATTTTGATATGGTGTCTTCACTCTGTCAATTCTTTTTCAATCTGCTTTGATTTGTTTTTTCGTGAGCTGAGGATCTATTGGGAACAACCTCTGAAACAGAGATAGAATCTACATATACTCCACTCTCTCTAAACCCTAATCATGAAATTATACGGAATATTGTCTGTGTTTATCATATAAACCTTAAGCCTTATTGTCTTCCCTTATTTAAAGAAAATTTAACAAATTTTATATAACAAAATATAATTATTTATGGCTTTTTAGCTCCCATTTTTATCATATAATTTTTTATCGAAGAAAATTCGATTAAACATTTTAACAACCTCGCTCTAGCTCCACCCTTCCCCACAAAATAGACATATTGGTAGTTAATTATGATACACTAATTAATGTACATGCCTAAACCTAATAGAGAACATTTTCTATATATCTATTATACATTGTTATACAATATAGATGTTATATATTTATATAAATAACGTAAATAATGATGTAAGTATATCTGTTAAAATGTATTATCTCGAATTTGAATTTTGAAAATAAAATAAAAATCCTAATAGAGAACATTTTTTCTTTAATTGGCGCGCAAAGCCAAATTAAGCTATAAATTATTGTCTTGTTATTTTGATACTAATTTTAAGATACTGAAAGAGTAACCCAAAAGAGCATTGGGCTTTAAAAAGAAAATATTTACTTGAGAATCGGTTATAAGTTGTTGTTTAAAATATGGATTTTCGAGTTGAAACCTTGAGAACAGAAAATTTTTAGGTAAAGAAGAATTCTGATCTCTTTAATTCGTTTTATAGGACACTAATTCAAATAAATGAGAATCGCTAATATAAAGTGTCATATATAGATACTTAATTAATATAAAGTAGCTTTGTAATGTTTACTTGGTAAGGAATACAATTAAACAAACAAATAAATTTGTGTTTTTAAGAAAGTGAATCCCTTTGTTGACAACATAAATTAATGGTCCCTAAAGTCAGCAAATAAATTAAAGAAAGTCAATTTGTTGGGTTAATTAGTAGATACTATTATTGTCAACTTTTGTTTTATTCTTAATTAATTAATTAATATTTCGATACCTTAATTATGTTTTATGTAGTTTTATTTAATTGGAGTACTATAGCTTAATTGGTAGACCATCTCATTTACATGTGCATAAATAAATTGACCCCATAGAAAAATTAATTTCCAACTCCATAGCTTTTGAAGGAATTATCTATAATCCGTCAAACATGAATTTGAAAGAAATACCATAAATTTCAATAAAAAATAATTCATTCGTTATTAAATTTTATGTCAAGTCAACTATGAAATATAAGTCGTGTCGTAATAATAAGTTAATAGAAGACAATTATCAATGAATCATATACGTTATCCACTACGTAATTTTCTCTAATAAATGATGATACTCCATCAACTAAAACTTTTTTTAAAACTAAGATTAATAAGTTCCCCTATTATTTTGAATTTGTTTATTAATCATTTTGGTATTCTGTATTTTTGTTGGCATCTAATTAAATCTAAATACATAATGAGAAGTTTTCATATAAAGGAGTAAAACATTTTTTAACAAAAATAATTATAAAAAATATTGATCAAATCCGATACTTTTAATTAAGAAAAAAGAAGGTAACTAAATGTCAAAATCAAAATTAACTATCTAACCTAATTTAACTAGTATAAGCTTTATTTCTAGTGTGTTGGAAACTCAAAAAAGATTTAAATTATATATTAATATTTTTTAAATATATAATTAGTGTAATTAATCAACTCATTATAGTTAGTTATCATAACTCTTCAAGACAACATATCAAGTTATATAGGTCACCTTCCACAAGCACATAGTTACCAAAAAAAAGTTGTACATTATCATCTAACAAATGATAGTTGCGTCGATCATAATTTACATTACTGATACAATCATTCGAATCGAATAACTAAAATTAAACTACTATAACTCCTATCTTTCTCCTTTTACAAAAAGTCTTCTAATAGCTCATTTTAAAGCATTGAAAAGAGAGTTGAAATAGGGCATATATACAAAATATAGTTGTGAGTGCTCTCATTTGTTGATGTGACAATCTGAATAGAAGATATTCTATATTTATTCTAACTAAAGTAAAATATAAAGAAATCCATATATAATATATCTATATAATTGATTGATTTCAGGGGGCAAAGTAAAATTTGCCTTTTTGTATCTTTAAGAGTACCAATTCATGCCAGTAACTTGATTATAAGGTTGTCGAAAGACAATTCCATCACTAAGAGATCCCAATACTTGTTGTTCTTGTTGAATTGAAGGATTTTGAGGAAAGTGGCTCAGGAAATTGGCAATGGAGCTACTTTGCTCATGATTTGTAATTCGCGCAATATTATTCATGTTAAGTCCATCGTTCCCGTTGTTCTCAACTAAGAACCTTTTTGTATTTGGAGAATGGTTCCCTTCAGTTGTTGTTGTTGTTGCTTCATCGATATTCCAATACAAACCTCCATGCATCGATCTCTTTGACGATAGTTGTGGAATGGATCTATTATTGTTGTTGATCATATTGCTCGTATTATTCATAACTCCATCGTACATGTTTGATTCATTTTCGAGCAATATTGTACCATAGTTTGAAGGTTTTATTCCTTGTAGTATTGAATTTGGTACATTTTGTGGTATTGATCCCAACATATCATTCAAATCATCTATTGACCTTTGAGTGTTATTCTTCTTGTAAATTCGACATAAAACCCAATCATCTAGCTGCAAAAAAATAAAATGAATAAGTATGGTGTAAGAAAAATAAAATAAAATATATATATAAAGTAAGACTAATTAGCTAGTGAAACATTGAATTTATTCGAGTTTATGTTCTGTACACTAATAGTAAAAATATTGATATGATAACTCTCTACGTCAAGCGTCATATATAGTAATATCTAACATGAAAAGTAAAGTATACTCCATCCGTCCCAATTTAAGCGTCTTATCTTAACTAGGGCGATAACATTTCCGTCTGTCAGAATTCCATGTTTTTTCTAGTAATGGTAACTTACTATAACCAGTTAAATTACATTCATAGTATAAATATTCCTAATTATAATAACCACGTATATATATATATATATATGTATATAACTTAAACTCTTTCATCAAAAACTTTGAAACTTGAATCAAGTCAACAACAACAACATCATACCCAGTGTGGTCGTGGGATCTAAGGAGGTTAGAGTATACATAAATCTTACCATTATCTTGAGAGATAAAAAATTAAATTATTTCTTATATGACAAATAAAATGAAAAATTACGGACTTACCCTCAAAGATCCTTTTTTGTTGGCAACACTATGATCACAACCAGGGGGCTTGTTATTTGTTTTATTTTCTACTACTCTGTATTCATGCATGATCCAATTAGTTTTTACCCCTTTCGGTGGTTTACCGCCGTAAAAAACTAGCGCCTTTTTTACCCCAACCTTTTGAGTTCCACCGGAGGTAAAAACCGGCTTGTCGGTTCCGGTAGCCTTCCAATAACCCGATGTTGCTGCCCGATTTGGCCTCGCCCCGTTAGGATATTTCCTATCCCTTGGACTAAAAAAGTACCATTCTTGCTCTCCAAATATTGCCTTAGCTGCATCAAACAAATGACAACAAGAGGATTCGGAATTTAAACTTAATGAATTAAGTTTTTTTTTTTTTTAAAAGAAGGAACTATGGGTCCACTACTTTATGTTTGTGAATACTACTTTTCAAGCACCCTCCAAAAAAAACTCAAAAAATAGAAATTAAATGAACTTTATATGATTCAAAATTTAAACTAAATAGATTTAAAATTAGAATCTAATTTATATATACGATTAGAGAAAAAAAAGTCATACACTATTAATTTTACTTATTACAACAATAGGTAACCTATCCTTTTTTTTTGCAAATTCACTTTTTACATGTTATCTATAAATATCTTTTGAAAATATAAAAATTATTTAAACTGTCACTATATATAACATAAGTTCATCCATCCTAAAAAAAAAATTGATCGAGTTCAAACCTTTATAAGTTGGTCATAGAAAACTTTGTGATAAAAACATGAATATTAAAAAGGAAAACAAAAAATAATAATTAATATATCACTTAAAATTAATTAGCAACGAAATTCGTCACCAATCTATTGCATATTTAAAATTTAATTTAGACATAGAAGTTGTCTATCGCTAACTCCGATTCCCCCCCCCTATATATCAGTTATAGTGCAAGAAAATATAGTAGTGAAAAATAGTACCAGGGAGTTCCCATGGATCAAACTTATAAAGATCAATTTCAGCAATAATATCCACCGAAATCGGAGCGCCGGCGACTCGTTTTTTGAGGTAGTGGACGACGAGTTCTTCGTCCGTCGGGTGGAACCGAAACCCCGGTGGGAGTTGAGGTTGATGACGTGTACCGGTTGATGAATCCGTACTCTCCATAAAAAACCACAACTACTGATGTTTGAGTTGACCTGAATTCAATATTTTACGTACCAACAAGAGTATGCACGTAGTACGAGATTAATAAATTCAAATCGTACTATGATTAAATTTTGGGATTTTTTTTTGGGAAGAGAGAAAATGATAAACAAGAAGGAATTTAGTTGGTTAATTTAGCCCCCACACTTACTTATATATGGTATAAGGCAACACAGAATTTACAGTAATGCCATTATATATACTTGAAATATATATTTAATGGTAAAAAAATGTATCTGGAGTATTATATTCTTGCAAAGATTTTTATTTGTACTATGAGGTGTTCATTTTCTATACGTAAACTCATCAACTATTTATCAAATCACGCGTTAATATAATTATCAATTGTTTTCTTTTTCCTATTTGAAATATCATACGTACTCAAATAGGAAAAGGAAATAACTAATAATAGAGGTGTGTTTTGTTAAACAGTTGATGATGATTTATGTAGAAAAAATGAGCACATGATGATTTAAGTAGAATTTTTTTGAAAAACATAACACTTCAAATGTATTTTGACCATTATAGCTCTATGTAGAAAGTTTTTGTAGTATTGAATTGTGTGACATACTTTGATCGGATCGGACACTATAAGATTTAAGAAAAAATGAAAGACATGAATTTATTAATCGTAAACATGCCTTGAGGTTTTTGTGGTAAGTATAAATGCATGTCATCAACGATAAAATTACAGTGGTTTAACTAGAAAGAATGAAAGACATCTGAATTTATTAATTATAAATATGTCTTGAGATTCTTGTGGTAATTATAAATGCATGTCAATTAAAGATAAAATAAAGATATTTCAAATTAAATAGTTCTTAAATATAAGAACATGTCTTTCTTTTTTACTTTGGAATAAACTAATAAAAAAAATAGTCTCATGTGAAATAGAACAAATTAAGAGTTTTTTTTAAATTAGGATGATAATATTCGAGTCAATTAACTCGTACCTCGATTAAACTATTGAACAATATGTTACAACAATCACACACCTACTAGTATGTATAAATCTGCTCACTTAAAAATATTTTTTTTGTCTGATATGTGTCACTCTTTTATTTTTAATATATTTATTTTAAAATGACACCATCCCTTTTCTCGACACAATTTTATTTTAATGTTTTTATTTCTTTTTATGATATAATTTCATGAATATATTTAAATCATATTTCAAGATTCTTTTTAAAATTTAATCCTAGTTTCGTCAATTCAACACTTTAAATTAACGTAAAATGGGCGTTATTAGGATTTGAGAAGGACATTAATTATATTTATAGTAAAAATGAGTTGATTTTACTAAGAGTTAACCTTAGCAGAAATTACTATATAAATATTGTCAACAAAAAATAAATTAAAAAATTAGTCGTTAGTGGAAAAATAAATAGTGCATATGTTAATATTAAATTAGAAGTGGAGGTCGTCATTAGCATAAATAGAAGAGGTGATTAATACATGATAATGATGTAATTAGAGCTTGATAACTGAAAATTGGGCAATATAATTAATCGACACGCATGCAAGTTGGTACCAACACGTGGACGATCCAGTAAAAGGGGGATATGCGCAGAACCACTTTATCACGCACAAGATATATAAAAAAATCTAAATCATTCAATATTTTATTTGATATTCATTTGAATTCGTGGCATCCATATGAACCACTTAATTAAAGAGGAAACTCGTCCTACAAAAAAAAATATTCTTAATTAGCAAGACTCGATTTTGAAATATCGAATTATGAGTGATTAAATCTTACAACAGAAGTTTGACATGACTCGACAGACAGATAATAAGATAAGAAGGCATTTCTAGGCAACTCTTTTGGACAAATTTGGCCTAGTGTCACACTTGGAAATTTGTTTACAACAACTTGTCTCTATCAATTTATTTATATATAGTATCGTTGATCTTATACACCGATAAAGATAACAAATACGAAGATTAATAGTCAATTTATTATGAATCCTCGATATATATATATATATATAATATAATTTGGACGGATTTAATTAGTTTTACGATATTTTTTTTATGGAGAAATTTATTTAGCATTTTTATATTTAAACTTAACAAGAATAAGAAATTTAGGAATTTGTTTCAACACATATCCTTCACATGACCAATCTAAAATAAATGAGCCTATTATCAGGGAGAAAAATCTTATAGTTAGTTTCAATTAGAGAATTACGTATCGTGTTACGATAAATAAAATCTCTCTACTCTTAATCAATGAATTTAAATTTAACTAAATTTTAATACAAATATCGAACAAGAAAATACCAAATATTTTTTAAAAAAAAACACTAGTGAATTAATTATGGAAAAATATCTCAAAAAATATCCAAGGATGTTCCACTTACCTAATTAAAGAAAAAAGCAAGTGGAATCTATTTCAAAATTAGTAGCCCTAACTTGGACAATTTTTGAATGATCCTTCCTTTGCTTTTGAATTATTTATTTTTCGATGTTTACATCAAACTATAAAAAATTGTTCATGTATGATGCTTACATCAAACTATATCTAACTCTACATGTATGGTCAAGTGACAGCATGGACAAATTGTTAAAGGGGTAGAATAAGCTTATCCGAATCTCCTTCGCTAAAAAAATAGGCTACACACATAAAATTAATATTTCATTATATTTTTACCTTTTCTCGATCAACACCAGAAAAAAAGGTGCATAAAGTATCTCGTAGATGCCAGATCCAAAAAGGGAAGGACCACATCCATAAGTGGCGTGATATTGATATATAGTGTATCGTGACGCAAATATTAATAGCTAATTTCGCAATTACAAACCATGATTTATACGTGACACAAATATCTAGAGAACAAGAATCATAAAGTCGTTTGACTTATTAGGATTTAGGATGACAAAAAATCTCCTAAAAGTGCCAGAAAATCGGTAAAAAATATCACAAAAAAAATATTAATTGAATCAAAGAATATGATCAGTGATCAATGAAGCCAACTGACAATTATAATGTCTTTAGTTTAGTCACAATAGTGACAAAAACACTAGGTGATCGATCTCTTTATAATTATCTATAGTAGTGAATAAAACATTTCATTACTACATTAATCACCAAATAATTACTCATAAAATTAATCGAGATACATATAAATTAATCGAACACAATTATTATAAGAATATATATTGTTGACATGAATCTTTTCCACCATAAAAGTATGAAAATCTTGATTTTAGTATAAGTGGGGTCTAAATGTTGGATTTTTCATCGACCACGCTTGCATTTGCTGTCAAATCTTTTCCTCTGCCTTTTGTTTATATATATATATATATATATATATATTACAACCTCGTATATATCCTTGTCCCCAAACAATTTTTATTTTAATTAGAAAAGTTTGTGCACCATGCATTAAAACAATAATATTGTATATATGCATTACTTTTTGTGATATAAAATTATTTTAGTGTGTATTTTAAAAAATTTTAATTCATACATCATGCCCAGTTAAATAACATCATATTATAAATTGAAATGAATGTAGTAGTAATATATATTTCTTCGTATAAGTATCGTTTTAATACATGCATTAAGAAAATTATTTTAATCGCATATTATTTGACTAAACTATTAAGTTATTGATCTCTCCCTTCAAACTTTTAGTTGCATGACGACTCAAATTCATGATACGTATTCATGTTCACTATTGCTCAACATGCCTCACAAATCTATCTCTTAGGCTAAGTTATCATACAGCCCAAAATCTCGCATATATACTGGCCATGTGAACATGTTTTTACCCTAATGAAAATTTTCACTTTCCTCTCCTATGTGCACCTATTATTTAAAAATTATTCGATAACTAACTCTTAAGCCTGTCAATTCTTTTTTGTGATTCGTTTTTATCGACCCACTCTCTGTCATGAGCGTTAGAGTGTGTCATCTAGTTAGGGTTCATCTTTAAATCGTCAAATAAACATATTAAATCAATGTATGAGAAGATAAGAACAATTAACCATAATGGAATATTGATTTTAGAATGGAAAATTTAAAGAGAGGCTAATCAATCCATGTGATAATCAAGTTACTTTAATACTAGAACAAAAAAATAAAGTGCAATTATTTGTTTTTAAGTTGAAAATAATAGGTGGAAATTGGAGTTATATTTGACTTTGGACATAAATATAAATTAAAATTGTTTTGAATTTTGTGAGTGACTTTGTGAAAATAACTTTTTGGAGTTTTTATAATTTTGAAAAATTATAACAATTCTATGTCAAAACAGTTTTTTGAAATAAAATTTTGAAAAAAAGTGAAAATTATATTATCCATGGCCAAACAGACAATAATATATAACTTGTGAAGGAAAATGAGGTATTTTAAAGGCAAATCATTAGTTTGGAATGAAGAAATGCGTCATTTTCTTTAAAACAACCTAATAAACAAAAATTGTGTCACATAGACAGAGCCGGAAAAATAGTGTCGGTGTAAAACTCGAAAGAACCTATAGATATTGGTGATAGGTCAAAAGGGAGATTGTCGGACCTGTGAATCAAATTCCATATTAATTTATAGTTGAAAAAAAAAAAAAAGATATTACAAATACTGTTGCATGGGAGGCCTTTTGGGAAAGATTCTGCTTGTTTGATGTCTTAACCCAAAACGAATAATATTACATCATATTAAATCAAAACTATGTTATTAGTGTACGTAAGTGAAATTCTAAATTTATATATGTGCGTCATAGTTTTTTTTAATAAAGAAATGAAAATGTAAGCTTTCAAACATGTCTTTTTTTAAGCCTTTCATGTGAATTGCATCAGCTAGCTCTAAGTCAAATATTTTCATAATAAAGTACTATATTTATGTGAAATTATATGGTTATCAATCTATTTCTATCTAAAAGGGAAAACCTAACTTGCTGTTTTTATAGTCAATTAGGGAATAAACACGTGTAAATATGCATGTGCACATAGTTGAGGGTGAAGCTAGATAGGGTTTGTCAGGATCCAGACCATCGTGATTGGCACCCATAATAACACTCCGGTAGGAGAACCACTACTACAACCCAAACCAAGTAAATAATCTAAAAACTAAGGCATTTAAGTCAACACTAAGGAAATAAAAATAGAGTTCCCATAAACTCTAACAAAAGTCTAACAATAATAACTAATAATGCGGAAGAATAACCTAGAACCTAAATATCAATGTACCAAAACATATAACAATGATCCAAGTCTAAACAAGAAGGGATACAATCCCATACTAATGAACTAACTAAAACAAATGTCTAAGTACGTAAATGGTGGACATAGACAAAAGAAAATTCCATGGCAACCCGGAAGAATTGGCTCACCCTTGAATTTGAACGACTATCGCTGATCTTCTAAGCGAGATCTGTCAATAGCCGCTTGAAAATGTCATGTACTCAACAAAAATAAGAGCAAGTACAGAATCAGTACACAACCACATTGTACTAGTAGAATCACATGGCTATCCCACTAGTGCAACATAAACAAGTCAAACAACATTATAATCACATGCATATATATATCAACATATACAACATTATCAACATTTACGAACAACGAACAACTTCACATTTATATCAAATAATTGGTTCTCTCATGGAACCCAAACCCAAACAGTTAGCATGCCAAAATGTGGCAACCGATCTCATATTTATGCCGGAATATAACAACCGATCCCATTTTTATGTCGAAACGTGGCAACCGATCCAAGTTAGTTATACCGGAACGTGGCAACCGATCTCATTCACACACCACAATTACAATCACAAGTATATCATCAAGATCATACATTTAAGTCATGATTTCATGGCATTCATCAATTATCTATCTCATTTACAACAAATGTGATCAACATTGCAACATTCATACATATACAAGTATCATAATGAAGCAAGAACAAGCATACATCACACAATCATAGAATCACAACCATCACCTACCTTGAAACAAGCTTAAAACCCTAAGAAACTTGATCCTTCCCTTTTCGGATTTGTTTCGCTTGTTCTTGGTCTACGAACAATCAATATAATACGGGAATCAATAAACAATCATTAATTACCCGGATTACTAACAATTCTATGAACCCTAGATCAAACACATGATCCCCATTATCCAATTTAGGGTTGTTTCCACCATAGAATCTATAACAAACCTTTCCCCATCAACACTCACCCATTCAATTACGTTCAACGGATTGAAAAACAGATTCGGGGAGTGAAAAACCTACCTTTAGCCTCAAGAATGGTGAAAAATGAGTAGGAGTCTCCTGGGAGTTGTTCCTTAGCTCAAAAAGTTGAAAAGTGCATAATGAGATCGTTTAGGGGTTTATTAACGACTTTAATTCGCATCGGGTCCGCCACAGCGGCAAAACCCAGCGCCAAAGCGGCATTCTCGAGACAGAGAGTTATTTCAAGAATTTCAAAACTCTCATTTCACAACACACCTCTAACCCACGACGCTCAGTAAATACCCTTTACGCTAAGATCGATTTCGGGAGTTCTACTCGCCCGAATACAATTTCGTAAAGTAGTACAAATTTCTTAACGAGTTATCTAACTACTCATATAATCAAAATCATAAATGATTCACCCGATTTTTACCAGATTTCCCTACACCTCAATGACTCCGATTTCGTCCAAATCTGGACAAGGTTGGGAAAAATTCAAATACTACGAAAAAGTTTTTCGGACTCAAATTTTTCCCCGTTGGCTTTTCTATAACGACGGGAACAAGTCATTACAATAGATACCAATTTACCCATCACTTATCCCCGAGTGACAAAACTTAGGAAAAATAGGCTAAGGAAGGAATGAAGTAGTACCTGAATCGACGAACAATTGGGGATACTTGTCTCGCATGTCCCTCTCGGTTTCCTAAGTAGCTTCCTCAATTAGACAATGCTTCCATTGAACTTTCACGGACTTAATCTCCTTGGTCCTCAACTTACGCACTTTACGATCAAGAATTGCAACCGGTTCCTCCTCGTATTGGAGGTCCTTGTCTAATACAATTAAGTCCCACTTAATGATATAATCCCCGTCACCATGATATCTCTTCAACATGGACACATGAAATACCGGATGAACTTCCGATAAATTAGGAGGTAAAGCCAATCTATACGCTACCGGTCCTACACATTCAAGAATTTCAAATGGACCAATATATCTAGAACTTAACTTACCTTTCTTACCAAATCTCATCACCATTTCATGGGTGATACCTTAAGAAGAACATTTTCACCAGATTGAAATGCCATGTTTCTTACCTTATGATCCGCATACTTCTTTTGTCTACTCTGGGCTGCTAGAAGCTTAGCGTGAATACTCCTAACCTTATCTTGAGCATCCTTTACTAAATCAACCCCCAATGGTTTCAAATCTCCAGCCTTAAACCATCTTATGGGTGATCTACATTCCCTCCCATAGAGTGCCTCAAATGGTGCCATATCAATGCTGGAGTGATAACTATTATTATAGGAGAATTCACACAAATGTAAAAACTTATCCTAATACCCTCCAAAATCAATCACACATGCCCTCAACATGTCTTCCAACACTTGAATAGTTCTCTCTGACTGTCCGTCTGTCTGTGGATGGAAGGTTGTACTAAAAGTGAGTTGTGTGCCCAATTCATCATGCAATTTCCTCTAAAACTTGGATGTGAATTGGGTACCACGATCTGAGATGATAGAAAGGGGCACCCCATGCAACCTCACTATCTCCTTCACATACACCTTAGCCAATTGTTCAGCATTATAATCTATTCTTACCGGAAAAAAATGGGCTGACTTAGTCAATCTATCAACCACTACCCAAATAGAATCAAACTTCCCCAAAGTCTTGTGAAGACCAACCACAAAATTCATGGCTATTTTTTCCCACTTCCATTCCGGAATTGACATTCTTTGAAGTAAACCCACAAGCCTTTGATGTTCATAATTCACTTGTTGACAATTTTGACACTTCGCCACAAACTCCGTTATGTCTTTCTTCATGCCCGGCCACCAATAAATTCGCTTCAAATCTCTATACATCTTGGTCACCCCCGAATGAATCGAATATTGCAAATCATGAGACTCTGCCAATAATTTCTCAATCAAATCATCTACTCTAGGAACACATATTCTCCCTTTGAAATCGAGCACACCATCCGCATCAAGAGTGGTCTTTTGTGCCTTACCAATCACTGTCTTCTTTCTAAGTTCCTCCAAATTCTCATCTTCAAATTGTTTGGCCTTGATCTCTTCAATGAAAGTGGCCCTCACTTCAATACTAGCCAACACATCACCTCTTTCTGAGATGCCCAATTGCATGAACTTAGACTCTAAGGTCTAAATTTCTTTAGCCAAAGGTCGTTTGGCTACACTTAAACAAGCTAAACTACCCATACTTAGCCTTGCCCGGATGGTGTTGAATGGTCACATCATAATCTTTAAGTAACTTTATCCATCTTTGTTGTCTCAAATTCAGATCTTTTTGAGTGAACACATGCTGCAAACTTCGATGATCAGTAAACACTTCACACTTAACACAATAGAGGCAAACACTACCCCTGCCAACTCTACATCATGCGTGGGATAATTCCTCTCATGCACCTTCAATTGACGGGAGGCATAAGATATAACATTCTTATTCTGCATCAACACAGCACCCAAACCAGAATGTGAAGCATCACAATAAACAATAAAATATTTACCTTCAACCGGTAATGCTAGAATAGACGTGGTGGTCAAGAGAGTCTTGAGCTTTTGAAAGCTCTCCTCACACTTTTCAATCCATTCAAATATTATCTCATTTTTGGTCAAATTAGTCAAGTGAGTGGCAATAGAAGCAAAGTTCTTCAGAAATCGACGATAATAGCTAGCGAGCCCCACAAAACTCCTAACTTTCGTCACAGAGCTAGGCCTAACCCAATTCTTAACCGCCTCAATCTTTTGGGGATCTACCATTACCCCTTCATTTGAAACTATATCCCCCAAAAATGCAACCGATTTCAACCAAAATTCATACTTAGAAAATTTAGCATAAAACTTTTGCTTCCCAAGAACACCCAAAACACTACGAAGATGGTTGGCATGCCCTTCCTCACTTTTCGAATATACCAAAATATCATCAATAAAGACTATAACGAACAAATCAATAAATGGTTTGAACACCCTATTCATCAAACTCATGAAAGCTGCAGGTGCATTGGTTAAACCAAAAGACATAACTAAAAACTCATAGTGCCCATAGCGAGTTCTAAACGCCGTCTTGGGTACATCCTCAGGCCTAATTTTCCATTGATGGTAGCCAGACCTTAAATCAATCTTAGAGAAAACTGATGCACCTTGCAATTGGTCAAAAAGATCATCTATTCGAGGCAAGGGATACTTATTTTGAATAGTGGCCCTATTCAATTGCGGATAATCTATACACATTCGCATACTACCATCATTTTTCTTAACAAACAAAACTGGAGCACCCCATAGGGAAGCACTAGGATGAATAAATCCCTTATCAAGAAGCTCTTGGATTTGAGCCTTAAGCTCTCTTAATTCTGTCGAAGCTATGCGATATGAAGGGATAAAAATAGGACGAGTACCACGTTCTAAATCAATGCAGAAATCTATATCTCTATCATGAGGCATACCAGGCAAATCATTAGGAACCACTTCTATAAATTCTGACACCACAAGAATAGACCCAATGGATGGAGCCTCAATCTCAACATCTCTAAATGAGCCAAACAACCCTGCTCTACCAATTTACTAGCCCGAATGGAGGATATAATCTTAGCTTGTTTAGACTTGTACACCCCTTCCCACTCTAATTTTTCCCTTCCCGGAATTTCTAGAGTTACAGAGTTAATATTACAATCAAGCACATCATAATAGGGGGACAACCAAGTCATGCCTAAGATTATGTCAAAGTCAATCATATCCAAAATCACTAAATCAGCCCAAGTCTGAAATCCCATAAATAAAATAGGGGAAGCACGATAGACATAGGTAACTATGACTGACTCTCCAACTGGGGTAGAAACATGGATAGAGGCCTCAAGTACATCATAAATTATATCAAACTCTGAGGTAAATCGCACAGATACATAATAATAAGTAGAACCCGGATCAAACAACACATTAGCCATTCGGTCACAGACAAGAATAGAATTTGTGATCACCGCATCAGATGCCTCCGCCTCATTTTTGCCCGGAAAAGCATAGCACTAAGCCATATCATCATGACGAGCCATTTCTCTGCCTAGTTGTGTGTTACCCTTAACTTAGTTACTATTACTATTTCCTCTACCTCCACAACCTCGCTGATTACCTTCTCGCCCGCCTTGTGGACGCCCTCGATCATTATTACCATTCCTCGCGAGTACCACTGCTCTAGACTGCTGCTGAGCGGAATCTAACACACGTGGGTGGGGACAATCTCTCCTCATATGTCCAAGTTTTCCACAGTTGTAACAAGTACGATTAAAAGATGGTTTGCCGCCCGTCGAAGACGCGACTCCCTGGATATCCTGAAAATTATGAGATGGAGTTTTCGAGTAACTACATGCAGAGGCGGGCATAGCGTACTAAATTGGATTGACTGCAAGTGTTGGACTTCCGGACCCCTTGGAATAAGAACCTTGAAAGTTACCCGAGTTGTTGGCCCTTTTTTCCCATGCCTTAGCTTGGCCGTCTCGCCTCACCCCCTCCACTTTTTTAACATAGTCTGTTACCTCATTAAAGCTCCTCCCTGCAGAAGTTATATGAACAGATAATATTGGCAACTCATAATTTACTCTCCTAATAAATAACCGAATCCTCTCTTCCTCAATAGTCACCAATTGAGTAGCATATCTAGACAAAGCATGGAACTTGGCCTCATAAGCAGCCACAGTCATACCACCTTGCTCCAAGGCCATGAAATCATCTTTCTTGCGTTCCCTCAAAGTCCTAGTCACATATTTCTCTAAGAATAGAGCATGAAATTGGATCCAAGTAAGTGGAGGTAAAGTAGAAGATCTGCATTCTATATAAGCTCTCCACCACTGCTTAGCCTCACCTTGAAGTTGGAAAGACACAAACTCAACCCCATGCTGATGAACAATACCCAGTTTATGAAGCCTCTCATAGCAATCCAGAATGAACTCATTATAAGCATCTTCATTCTTAGAACCAAGAAAAACAGGAGGCTTTAGCTTCAGAAACTTAGTCAACATTTCATGCTCATTACCAGTCATACCAGAACCCAACAAAGGACGAAAGAAAGCATCATTACCTCCAGTCCCACCCACCTTGGGCGCAGTGCTAGCAACATGAGGATTAGTAGGAGCTTGAGTTGCTTGAGCAGAAGAAAGCACTCCAGGACCAACCAATCCCCCTTTAAAAATGACATGATATGTTGAGCTAACACTGATCCAAATGAGGAACACATGTAGTCTCAGCCTACACCTCTCCCTCTTGTCCCAAATCCTCAACATCAACATTCTCCTCTATCTCTTCATGATGCGCACGAGGGTTCTCATTCATAGGAGCATTCTCAACAAGAGCTCCATTTCCAGAAGGTTCTACTCTTCCACGACCTCTACCCCTAGTTATTCCTCTACCCCTGCCTCGACCGCGACCTTTCGCTGCAAATTCCTAGACCAGAGCATTGACGCGAGCTACATATGTAACGCCGTTGAACCTAGTATTAGTCATCTGTGAACAGAAGAGTAAAGAAACTTAGATACCAATTTGAATCGCCAGATACCAATTGGAATCAAGTCATAGCACGAAATGAGACGAGAAAAATAGAGATTTCCTAAAGTCTTATAGCCTCTCGAAGAAAAGTAAAGGTGTCCCCGTATCGTTCCGCAAGACTCTATTAGACTCATTTTGGTACATCGATATCAATGAACCTAGGCTCTTATACCAACTTTGTCACGACCTAGACCGTCCTGATTGGCACCCACACTAACACTCCGGTGGGAGAACCACTACTACAACCCAAACAAAGCAAATAATCTAAGAACTAAGGCATTTAAGTCAACACTAAGGAAATAAAAATAAAGTTCCCATAAACTCTAACAAAAGTCTAACAATAATAACTAATAATGCGGAAGAATAACCTAGAACCAAAAAGTCAATGTACCAAAACGTCTAACAATGATCCAAGTCTAAACAAGAAGGGATAAAACCCCATACTAATGAACTAACTAAAACAAATGTCTAAGTACAAAAATGGTAGACATAGACGAAAGAGAATTACATGGCATTCCAAAAAAATTGGCTCACCCTTGAATTCGAACAACGATCATTGATCTTCTAAGCGAGGTATGTCAATAGCCACTTGAAGATGCCCTGTACTCAACAAAAATAAGAGCAAGTACATAATCAGTACAGAATCACAGTGTACTGGTAGGATCACGCGGCTATCCCACTAGTGCAACATAAACAAGTCAAACAACATTATAATCACATGCATATATATCAACATATACAACATTATCAATATTTACGAACAACGAACAACTTCACATTTATATCAAATCATTGGTCCTTTCATGGAACCCAAACCCAAACAGTTAACATGCCATAACATGGCAACCGATCCCATATTTATGCCAGAATATGGCAACCGATCCCATTTGTATGCCGAAACGTGGCAACCGATCCAAGTTAGTTATGCCAGAACGTGGCAACCGATCCCATTCACACACCACAATTACAATCACAAGTATATCATCAAGATCATACATTTAAGTCATGATTTCATGGCATTCATCAATTATCTATCTCATTTACAACAAATGTGATCAACATTGCAACATTCACACATATACAAGTATCATAATGAAGCAAGAACAAATATACATCACACAATCATAGAATCACAACCATCACCTACCTCGAAACAAGCTTGAAATCTTAAGAAACTTGATCCTTCCCTTTTCAAATTCGTTTGGCTTGTTCTTTGTCTACAAACAATCAATATAATACGGGAATCAATAAACAATCATTAATTACCAAAATTACTAACAATTCTATGAACCCTATATCAAACACATGATCCCAATTATCCAATTTAGGGTTATTTCCACCATAGAATCTATAACAAAACCCTCCCGGCCCCCATCAATATTCACCCATTATATTATGTTCTACGGATCGAAAAACATATTCGGTGAGTGAAAAACTTACCTTTAGCCACAAGAATGGTGAAAAACGAGTTAGAGTCGCCTAGGAGTTGTTCCTTAGCTCAAAAAGTTGAAAAGTGCATAATGAGGTCGTTTAGCGGTTTATTAACGACTTTAATTCGCATTGGGCCCGCCACAACGTCCACCACCCTGCCAAAGAGGCAAAACCCAGTGCCAAAGCAATATTCTCGAGACAGAGAGTTATTTCAAAAATTCCAAAATTCTCATTTCACAACACACCTCTAACCCACGACGCTCAGTAAATACCCTTTACACTAAGATCGATTTCGAGATTTCTACTCGCTCGAATTCAATTATGTAAAGTCATACGGATTCCTTAATGTGTTATCTAACTACTCATGTAATCAAAATCATAAATGATTCACCCGATTGTTACCAGATTTTCCTACACCTCAATGACTCCGATTTCGTCCAAATCTAGACAAGGTTGGGAAAAATCCAAACA
This sequence comes from Solanum gracilifrons, assembly GCA_029582605.1. Classification (NCBI taxonomy): domain Eukaryota; kingdom Viridiplantae; phylum Streptophyta; class Magnoliopsida; order Solanales; family Solanaceae; genus Solanum; species Solanum gracilifrons. The sequence continues at coordinate 28,412 of JAJOOH010013435.1, forward strand.
CTACAAAAATGTTTTTCGGCCCCAAATTTTCCCCCTTTGGCTTTTCTATAACGACGGGAACAGGTCGTTACAGGGTTGAACGCCCTTTGACAGAAAATTTCACTATTTATATATGATTAATATTATTTTTTGTGTATATATAGTAGATGTTGAACCCCTTTGACTTCTTCGTATATTTAATTTTTCATATTTTGAATGCGCTTAATTAGTGAAAATATTGATTCTGCCATTGCATAATTTTATGTACTTTCGCATTTCCTCGTGATTTTTCATGATGCTCGCGATAAAGGGCAGACAAATGAGTACGGGTCATAGAGAAAAACTAGTAAGGTTTTAAAGGAGTATATAAATGATATTTTAGGTGAATTCCACATTAAAATGATGAGAAAGATAGTTAAGGTATATATAAAGCATTATATATTTCACAATTCATATGGTGCGCACACTTTTGAGTCGGTTTGATGACGGATTATTAAAGTGACAAATCTTTAAGGACTATATGTATACGGAACCAAAATACACAATACATATCATGAGTTTGGGATACATATCATCAGTTTGGGTCATGACATTTAAGATCCACTAATATAGCATCGGTACAATATCCAATGATGAGATCCTAAAATTATCCTGAAAGGTGGATGTTCATGAACTTTTGACTCTCGTTTGTTTCATGAATAAACCTAAATCAAAATTTGTTTTAACTTGAGCTCGTGGGTAAGCGGGCTCGAAAATTTACAATCACCCACCTCCAAAGGCAGTTTTATAAGTTATCCACAATAATTTATGGATATACATCTAATTTATTTATATTCAAAATGCCTAGAAAATATTTTTCGTTAATAAATCAATTTTTGATATTTGATTATCACAAAAGAGAGAAAATAACTTCGTTTTAGTCATGGACAAAAGTTACTTCTCTTGCAATTATTTTAATTTTCACTTTTTGTTGGTGTATATGCATTTTATTATTAAAATAAAATATTAAGTGCATAAGTTAGTGGATATAAATTGTGGTAGAAGATGACTATTGGTTATTGTAACCTATATGACCATTAGTTCTTGTAACTCTCATGGTCATTAGTTTCTTGTAACTCATATGACCATTAGTTTCTTGTAACTCATGTAACATCTATCACATTTATCTACCCACTTTACTACCCCTCATTCTAACTATTGATTATATGGAAGATTTCTTCACCTATAAATAGTGTTGTTTCTTCCTTTATGAAGTATCTCAAAACGATGAGAAGTGTGAAATAATATTTTAGTGTGTAGTAGTGAAAGAGAGAGTTGAGACAAATAAAATATTCTAAGTCTTCAACTATATTCACTATATACAAAAGAGAGTAAATATATGTTGAAGGAAAGTGTTTTTTTTATGGAGCTTTGGACTCTTTAATTAATCCGGAGTTGTTTGAGTTGTACACGTTGTTGAGTTGTTGTATCCTGGAGGGGACAAGTCAAGAGTGATACTGCTGGATCGGTGTAGATTATGCCGCAGTGGGCTTGAATCTCCTTAAAGAGAGCGAGATATCCGCGCCCCACCCTAAAAATTTGTTTATTCATTTTTGTCATTTTATTTTCAACTGTAATTTATTGTATTTATGGTATATTACACCAACAATTTTAAGGAGATTCATGTTTTTTTACAGTTTGAAAAAGTGCGGATATCAAGATAGGAATCTCAACATAATTTCGTTCAACGTCGCTCTCTTCAAGAGATGGGAGAGAAGAGGTGTTCGGTAAAGTGTTTCTCTACCTGCTCAATTCAAGTGGAGTAAAGGTAAAGAAAAAAAAATCACCTAGTATTTTCATGAATAAAGTGATACTACTTTTCATGAAAAAATGATATTTAAATTCTTAAAATAGTGGGGGCTCATGAAATGAGGAAAAAAGTCATTGTGAAAAAAAATAAAAATTTCATCTTTGAGAAATGCTCTAAAAAGGGTATTACAAATGCATATATTTATTATGGAATAAATCACATGTTGCTTGGCTATAATGAGATGATTTTTGGCTCTAACATGAAAGTTATAAATAAATTATGAAAAATGTGTTGAGTAGTCATTTTGATAAAAAATATATGCTGAGATAAATTTCATTCTTGAAATGAAAAATATCATAAAACATGTGATGAAATTTTCCTTGTCACATAATGTTGAAAAAAAATTTGAAATACAATCTTATTGGTTGTGTGAGTCTTGCCACTCATTTTGATTCAATTGTGAAAATGGTGTGACAAAGAAAGAAGTTTGCTAGACTAATAAAAAATATGAGATATGTGACTAATTGCACTTTATTTGACATTGTGTATAAAGTATAGCATGTACAAGCAAATCAAGTAAATTTACTTGGTACGAAATTTGGTGGCTTGTTTTATGAGAAAAAACTTGGTGCTATTTGTTGGGAGTGAGAAAAGCAAATTATACTGCTTGCTTATCCACTATGGAAGTTGAAGTAGAAAGAAAAAAAACTTCAACAAGTGAAAAAGTGAATTGATTTTACTATGTCAAACACTTTATTTTAAGAAATTAATTTTTCTAATTTTGATTAATTGTGATAGCACCAATATTATTGGTAAAGTACAAAATCGTTATAAAACGATAAGTTCAGACTCATGAGGAAAAAAACACAATATTGTGAGATCATATTGATCATTGGTATACCATCAATACTAATTGTGTTAAAATTATTTGTGATAATCTTGCAGATTCATGAACTAAGGTCTTTGCAAGATAAAGAGTCTGAAGCACATCGAGGGGATGAAAATTAAAGCTCATAAATTCTGAGTCATATATGATGAAACCTAACCTGGGGACTAGAGATCCTATAACCAGGTTCAATGGGAAGAACGAATCATATGATAACTTGTTGTGAAATGCACTAATATTAATTTTATTCAATCACTCATGAGTGCATTTATCCTATAATGATTTGTGGAGGTTGAGTCTTGAACTCTTAATGAAATTATGTATCTCGTATGAGTGGGGTGTCAAATTATAGGAGCACTCTTGACAGATTTCACCTATGTGAGTGTGAAAGTAGACCGCTTTCTATGAGAATGGGCTTGTTCTAAAAAACGCTCATGAAAATCGGGATACCACAAGGTCGTAATGTGCTGGCTATTAAAGCTTATGTCAACACCTTGATTATTGTGTGTAAGCAGTAATATTTTATTTCCCTTAAGCAGTCATAGTTCAAATATGAGACCACTATTGACTCTGGAGTAAAGGTTATTATTTACTAAGTGAATGTTCAATGCAGAGCACACCTTCATTATGTATAATAGTTTCCCTTCAACTAAATTGGTGAGCTCTCTTATTTTAATAATAAAATGAGTGGGGGAATGTTGGTGCATATGCATTTTATTATTAAAATAAAATATTAAGTGCTTAAGTTAGTGGATATAAATTATAGTAGAAGATGACTATTGGTTCTTGTAACCTATATGACCATTAGTTCTTGTAACTCTCTCATGGTCATTAGTTTCTTGTAACTCATATGACCATTAGTTTCTTGTAACTCATGTAACATCTATCACATTTATCTACCCACTTTACTACCTCTCATTCTAACTATTGATTATATGGAAGATTTCTTCACCTATAAATAGTGTTGTTTCTTCCTTTATGAAGTATCTCAAAACGATGAGAAGTGTGAAATAATATTTTAGTGTGTAGTAGTGAAAGAGAGAGTTGAGACAAATAAAATATTCTATGTCTTCAACTATATTCACTATATACAAAAGAGAGTAAATATATGTTGAAGGAAAGTGTTTTTTATATGGAGCTTTGGACTCTTTAATTAATCCGGAGTTGTTTGAGTTGTACACGTTGTTGAGTTGTTGTATCCTGGAGGGGACAAGTCAAGAGTGATATTGCTGGATCGGTGTAGATTATGCCGCAATGGGCTTAAATCTCCTAAAAGAGAGCGAGATATCTACGCCTAAGCCTAAAGATTTGTTTATTCATTTTTGTCATTTTATTTTCAACTGTAATTTATTGTATTTGTGATATAGTACACCAACACTTCTTATTAATGTTTCCCATGAAACAAACTGGTGTCATATTCCGCTTGGATACTGGCTGGAGTTCATCTCACCGCAGTGACAAGAGTTTTAGCTCGATGAATTACCCATTCTCTCGAGAAAAATGATTTGAGAAATGACGAAGAAGAAGGAGAGGGTTTAGGAGTAGTTTGATAGCTAGTTAGAGTTATACATGTATTAGTAATATAGGATTAATTATGAGTGAACCCATATATTATTTTTATGCATTTATTAGTTGTGCAGGGGATTAATTATACATGTATTAGTTATTTCACCTTCTATCCTAGATAAATAATACATAGATTTTCTTATAACTTATGCATGTATTAGTTATGCAGATTTCTAAATTATCTACCAAACATTGTATTAGTTTTGCATATGAATAACTTATTTTCTATCTATAAAGCACTTTCTCCTTAAATAAATCTTACTCGGTGTAATTTTAAATTTATCAAGATTCAAATACAAATACCGAAAGAAGAAAAAAGAGGAGTTGGGTAGATGTTTGAAAAGACACGAGGCCATTTTCTCTTGCAGATATTACGCCACAAAGATAAGTCACATTTGCATGAGCTTTCAATAAGCAATAGGTCAATTCGGTGTATAAAGTATTTTATATTTATGTAGGTTTGCAAAGTGGTTGCTTTCACGGCTAGAACTAGTGATCTAGGTTACATAGAAATAATTTTATCGTGGCTATAAAACTCTTCTTCAACTTTTAATTAATAATGAGGTAATCCGGTGCACAAAGTATTTTGTGTTCAATCACATAGAGTTCGGAGAAGGACTGTGATGTACGTAACCTATCCTAATACAAGTATTAGTAGTTGACTAGTTACTTTCACGAGTCAAACTCATAACTTAATTAAACGTCACACAAAAATAACTTTATCATTGCTCAAAAACTTCCGATCTATCCTTTAACTTTCAGTAAACAACGAAAAGGGGAAAAGAGAAAAAGAAGAGGAATGAGAATTCCCTAAATAGTATTCTTTGTAACTCAATTTACGTGATACACTCTCTTTTTTATATGTCAAATCATACGTCCTTTCTAGATATACAAATATAATACTTTAATTAAATATGAGTCCATTTCGTAATCAGTAATTTTGGTTTAAACTCTGTATATATTAAATAAATCAGGCTGGATTAAGTGTATGCATATGAATATTTTGAAAAAAGTTTACGTACGTTTCTTTAATTTCTTATTGTTTCTAAAACACACGATTGGAAAGCAAAAGTGCATGCATATATTTATCAGATCACTTAAAAGTTAATTATATATTTGAAATATTGTATAGTAACGTTATCTTTGAGCTTTGGAGCAACGTTATTTATAAATATCTTGGAATTCGATCAAGTCATAAGATCAATCATTGATACTAGCAGACTCATATAATAGGCTGGATCAAGATCCAACCAATTGAGATAGTGCAATATTTAAAATAACATATTAAAAAAACAAAAAATCGCTTCATGGTTTCTTATCTTCAATTTTCCGCCCTAGGAGTAGCACAAAAATGGAATTATAGCATTATTAACCCAATAATAAAAGATTAAGTACACCTTCCTCACTAGGGCTCCGTGCATGGCAAACCGCCTACATCACACCCCCCCCCCCCCAACCCAATAGAGGTGCATGTGACCCTTTCTCAAACCTTACATGAACACGAGTTATTTGGTGCATTGCGAAAAAAGGCAGGGATCTTGCAATATTCAGGGAGGAAATTAGCTTAGTGGAGTTTGAGTATAACACTTACGTCAGACACCAAAAACAAATACTTTCAATTAATATATTTTTTAAAAAAAAACATCATTAATCCTCTTTTTTTTTAAATAAAAAATGCTCTCTTTGTCTTATTTTACATGATCACTGGACAAGGATAAAACAGTACTTAATTATCATTCCATCATAATTTTTGTTAGTGGATTGTTTTTCCTATTTTTTTTATTTCCTATCCAGTGTCTAACATTTATATTGTCATTCAATTGAAATCGAAATTCGTATCACAAAGTCTCATATTGAAGGGTCAAGTGATCCTTAAAAAAGACAATGTCATATTCAGAGCTCGAATCGGAAACTTTTAATTAAGAATTTATGGATGAGTACTTACCACATCACCACAAACGTGGTTGGTTGTTGCTTTCACTAATTAGCTGTATGCTTAATCACGTCTTAATCTCTCACTGTTTAAGGGTTCAATCCATTTCCCTTTTTTGTACATGAAGGCAAAATGCTTTGATTTTTTCCATTGATTTAAGTAGTTAAAAAAACACATACACACATGTCAGTGTCACAAACAAAATTAAAAATAGTATCTTTTGGAAATAAATTTTAAAATACCCTTTCTTTTTGGAAGTTGTTATTCTACTTAGTTTTTTTTTTAAATAAAAGATTAATCAAGACAATAAGATCCAAAGGTCTAAAAACACACAATAAAAGTGAGCTCGCATAAGGGAAGAAAGGATAACTAGAATTGTATTGAAGCTATGTGACAACCCCAACAACAACAAAGAGAGAGCATATCTTCCCTTCTTCCTCCGCCCACCCACATCCACCCACAAATATGTGTAGACATTAAAATTTTGTTGCATTTGAATCTATAGTTAAGGAATTTATATTATATCATAAGTTTGTTATTAGTTCAAATAAATATTATAAACTAACATAACTGAATATATTATTTAAGTCTAATAAAAATAGATCTAAAGTGAAATTTAATTTTATTGAGCTTAGGCCATTTAAATGAGCATCTATCAAATTAGCATTCAAGAATCTCTCTACAAGTTGTTATAAATCAATCACACAATCGAATTCGAATTTGAATTCAAAATCAAGATACAAAGAATTCCAATACAAATCTATCAATTTAAGAACAAGTTGTTAAGCTCATTAGTCAACTATTGAGAGAGGAATCAAAGAATACTTTATCGAGAAATAGAGAAATTCTAGAGATTATGACATTCATTGTACCAGAAAATTTAAACAATGCAACTTGTTACACTATTTCTTTGACGTGAAATTTATCGTCGTTATATACTATTTTTTAAAGTGACAATGGGAATATGACTACAACCTATAGGGTAGGGAATTGAACCCTCATAAATAAGGTGAAAGGTTGAGTAATCAATCAATTGAGTTGCTAAGAATATAATATATATCAAAAAGTGCTTTTAAACACTTTTAAAGAAGAAAAAGTACCCAAAAAAAAGTCAAAAACTAAAAGTTGGGGGTTACCAACTTATGACTTTTGGCTTTTAACTTATAACCAAGGGCGGACCCACACTTGGCCGAGGGGTGTCAAGCGACACCTCTGGAAAATTACATTGTATATAGAGGTTAAATTTTGGTTTAAAATATATATAAGTATTGACACCTCTTGACACAAGTGGAAGGTCTATTCTAGTGGTTAAGATTTTGCAAAAGTTCTCTAAGATTGTGTGTTCAAGCCTTATTGGCCTCATAATTAATTTTTTATTTTCTTACTACAACCATTGACACCCCTTCATGAGAATCATGCGTCTGTCACGACTTATAACTTATAAGCCACTGAAAAAATTTCAATCCAAACATCCCTTAGAGCCTTATTGGATTGACTGAAGTCATATTTAGCTTTTGAAAATGTTTGGCAAAATTAAAAATAACTTAAAATAAATTTTAAAATGATTTAAAAAAAGTTATAAGCCAAAAGTAGGATTTCCTCTACTTTTTATTTTTTGACTTAAAAGTCATTCAAAGTTTGATTTTTTATTTTTTGACTTAAAAACTATTTTTTTTTGCCTATCCAAACGGACTCTTAATCTCTCATTGATCTTATTAATTAACCAATTTTAGCTAAAAATAAACAACTCATCTGCTTTTCCATATCCATTCACCTGTATTTGGAGAAAATATATTGGATAGATTCTTTTCAGATACAATTCACCTTAGCTTGGCATTTATTTTATTCATGAAAATGATATTAATATTAATTTGAAAACGATTTAAGTTAAATACGTTGATAATGTAAATATTTTATATCATTAATGAAATTTAAAATGTGAAGTAACTATTCATATCATTTTTATTAGATTACCAATTAATGTTATAGTATTTAAATGAAAATACTAGTTAGTAGACTTTTGGGTTTTTATATCTTAAATTCATGAACTAATATAATTGAATTGGGTATTAAAGTTTTACACAACCATATAATTAAAAAATAAATAACAACTTGTTACACTATTCCTTGACTTAATTATTTTCTTGACGTGAAATTTATCGTCATTGTATACGATACATGTATATTTGTGTATGTATATATACATAAGTTTGTATCATCTTATTAAAAACTTCATCTTTTTGTAAACTTATTGTTTAAACTAGCAAGTAATGGATATTGACGATAAGCTTTCATTTCATTAAATATTAAATGATAACTAAGCACCTAATTAATTTCTTATTGATCTCATTGCTTAACCAAATTTAGCCAAAAATAAACAACTCGTCTTCTTTTTTACTTCCATTCACTTATATTTGGAGAAAAACTTAATGGATAGATTCTCTTTACAAATACATTTCACCTTGGAAATTATTATGTTCATGACAATGATATTAGTATGAATAATTTTTAAAAGGATTTAAGTTATATACACTGAATGTATATATAGATTTTATCATCAACAACTTTTAACATGTGATATATAGTTCGGTTAATTATCATTTTTATCATCAAATTACCAAATAATGTTGTAGTATTTGACCGAAAATACTAATTAGGAGATTTATGGGGTTTTCCATGCAAAAGTGAAATTGACAACAATCACGACCTGAGTTCTTGATAGTCAGAAATTCTTACGAAACAGATGAATTATCTTTCTCATCCACAACCTAGATATTCTCTAGAATATTATAATTACCTAACAAGTAATCTAATTGTGCATATATTTTTTTTCGTTTGTCAGTGCATCGAATTTAATAAATTATTATTATTATTTTTATAAAAAACCACTTTTTTAAAAGTTAATTTAGATAAAAATGAGCAGAATCGGGTCCTCAAAGACCATGAATCGAATTGCTTTACCCAAAAAAGAAAGGAAAAATTACCTAATTAGACACACACATATCTAGACGCATTAGATATATTTATTCGAAGTCCAAAATCTGGTAAAATTCTTAATATAGCAAACTAATATGAATCTAACTAACTAGCTCCTAAACTAGTAAAATTTATGTAAGTTATCCAAAAAGAAATGACAAAAAAATATATATTAAGAAATCATATTATTAAAGATGTGCACACTAGTTAGATAACTATAAAATTGTTTTTATCTGATTTATAAGTCACAAATTAGATCGTAGATATAATTATTAATATTTACATTAAAATAGACTATTTACATCACACTAGATACGCCCTGAATCCTATCAACACAATATATTTTGTAGACTAGAATGTCCACTAATTAGACAAAAAGCCAGAATTTGTTGAGAAAAGAATATTGTGTCTTTTGATGTGTTAATTTCCAGTGGTTCATAATCAACATGAGAATTATATTTTGCAGTCAAATCTAAAAAAAAAAATGAATTTAGTAGATATGACTTCAATTTAGTAGTCCAAGAATGATTTTGTTCATCCATTCATTTTCAATATTGTATGATGAACATTTTGAAATCTCTTGAACAATATGATGTTAAACTTACTAGAAATAATGGTTGATTTTGATTTTCCCCTTAAATTATGAAAATGGATTGTTTAGCCTAATTAATTTGATCTATCCTTCAATAATTTGTTCATTATCATGCCAAATAAAATAAAAGTGCATATATAGAGATATCCTTTTTTTCCCCTAACTATCATCTTTACTTAAGTTTGCATTGATTCTAAGAATTTGTATATATGACTTTCTAGAAAATTTCATTACATGTGATTTTAAGTTTATTCGTCCCATTTTAATACCTTCATTCCACACCGTTTCACAAATGGCATGTCGACACATAATATGATTAAATTATTTCAAACAACTTTCTCTTAATTTATCTTCCATGAATGCTACTTGCACTTTTGAGAGTCGTTTGATGTAAGTTGTATAATAATCGCGAAATAAAATGCAAGATTATTTTATCTTACATTTTATTATAGGTATTAGATAATTCTTGAATTATTTATCCCATTATTTATATCTTAGTGATGAAAATATATTATTCCATATATATATGATGGGATAATTTATTTTGAAATAATTAATTTCGAAATAACTTATTCCCACCGAAAAGACATATGACCACATATTCATTTTAGTATTTGTATAATTGTATTTGTGCAACACTTATTTTATGAATATGTTAAACAACTAAATACTAATCAGCCAAAGCCAAATCTAAGTTGAGGTGAATTAATGAACATGAAAATTTGTCACTACTAAATTGTATAAAGAACACAAGTTTATACATTTCTTTCCTTTTAATTTGTTTGTCCCATTTTTCTTTCTAGTTTATACGGAAAAAAAATATTTCTTCTCTTTTTTTGCAATTCGTTATTTCAATTTTTCAAATAATATATGTATGACTATAAGATTAAAAAATATTTTGATACATTTGACATATCTTTAACTTAAGATAGTAAATTTTTTTTAAAAATTACTTTTTTAAACTCTGTATCAATTAAAATACGACAGACAAATAAATTAAAACGAAATAAAGTTATAGGGAGCTCATGTCACAATCAAAATTTCTCACAGTGATGGGCTGCAGGCCAACATGTGGTAAGGTTGAAATTTGGTTTTCTTTCCCATATCCTGTTTTCAATCTTCAAAGCCCAACTAATTTGGCGGTGTATGAAAATAGGTTTTTTATTTGATGACGATAGAAGTAAAGATGATGTACACTTTACTTTTTTAAAATTTATTGATAAAATTAGACTGAATATATTATTATTGTTATAAAACCTTTAAGTATCACGTAGTTTTCAGTTGTGAATGATGCACCTAATTAGTTGTTGTCTTATTGATATGTAATCTTAAATTCATACTTTAAAATATTGATAACGAATACAAAGTTAATTGGTGCCTTTTAATATTTTTGAATGATGTGTTGATCGAGTTAGATTGTATACATTTTTATTATTTCTTACTTGAGAGCCTGTGTGGATGGGGTGGAGGTAGGGTGGGTAGTGGGGTTAACGGTTACGGGTGGGCGGGCAAGTAGGGGGGGACCCGGGGTTGGAATGAGATAATAAATTTGAAATGCTAC
>JAJOOH010013436.1:0-17436 GCA_029582605.1 Solanum gracilifrons
CTGCATAAGATAAATCCTCAGCGATACAAATATTTTCAATGGGTATAATACGTGAAGGCTCTCCAATGCACTTCCGCAACATAGAAACATGAAATACATGATGAACTGCTTCCAATTCTGAAGGCAAATCAAGCTCGTATGCCACCATACCGATCTTCCGAATAATCTTATATGGTCCAACGTACCTAGGACTGAGCTTCCCTTTCTTTCCGAATCGCATGATGCACTTCATAGGCGATACTTTCAGGAAAACTCAATCTTCTACCTGAAAGTCTAAGTTCCGTCGGCGAACATTTGCATAAGACTTTTGTTGACAATGTGTTGTATGAAGCCGATCTCTAATAAGCTTAACCTTTTCAATCGCTTGTTGGACTAGATTGGGACCTAGCAGATCTGCTTCCCCGAGTTCAAACCAACCGATTGGGGACCTACACTTCCGCCCATATAGTGCTTCGTAAGGGGCCATCTGAATACTATCTTGAAAGCTGTTATCATAAGCGAACTCAATAAAAGGTAGATGTTGATCCCAACTTCCTTTAAAATCCAACACAGAAGCACGCAACATATCCTCAACCGTCTGAATTGTACGTTCTGCCTGTCCATCAGTTTGTGGATGAAAACCAGTGCTAAGATATACCTGAGTTCCTAGACCTTTCTGAAACAATCTCCAAAAATGTGCTGTAAATTGAGCTCCTCGATCTGAGATAATAGATAATGGAACTCCGTGAAGGCGAACAATTTCGTGAATGTAAAGCCTAGCATAATCTTTAGCTGAATATGTCCACCTAACTGGCAAGAAATGAGCAGATTTTCTTAGTCTATCGATAATTACCCAAATGGAATCAAACCTTCGTGGAGTACGAGGCAAACCAGTGATGAAGTCCATATTTATCATATCCCATTTCCATAACGGAAGCTCCATAAACTGGGTTAGGCCTCCAGGCCTCTGATGCTGGCATATGTCTTTTGTAATTCCAGCCTTATCAACTTCAACATGACTTAGACTGCCCATGGACTTCTGGCTGAGCGCATCAACAACAACATTAGCTTTGTCGGGATGATATAAAATGTCAACATCGTAGTCCTGTAACAATTCAAGCCATCTCCTTTGTCGTAGGTTTAACTCCCTCTGCTTAAGTAAATACTGAAGGCTCTGGTGATCGGTGAACACATCTATATGAACCCCGTATAGATAATGTCGCCAAATTTTTAGGGCAAAAACAACTGTGGCCAACTCAAGATCGTGTGTAGGATAATTCTGCTCATGCTTCCGCAACTGTCTAGAGGCGTATGCAATAACATTACCATGCTGCATAAGAACACAACCTAGGCCAATTCTTGAGGCATCACAATAAACAACATAGCCCTCATTACCATCTGGAAGAGTTAGGACAACTGCAGTGTAAGCCTTTTTTTTAGTTCAGGAAAGCTCTGCTCACATGCCTCGGTCCACTGAAACTTCGTTGCCTTATGTGTCAATTTTGTCAGTGGTGCAGAAATAAAAGAGAATCCGTCCACAAACCTTCGGTAATACCCTGCCAAGCCTAAAAAGTTGTGAACCTCCGTCGCATTCAAGGGCCTCGGCCAAGTCATCACTGCTTCAATCTTTTGTCCATCAACATAAATACCCTCACTTGTAATAACATGACCAAGAAAAGCTACTGAGGTAAGCCAAAAATAACATTTAGGGAATTTAGCATATAACCTGCAATCTTGGAGAGTGTGCAATACAGCTCGCAAGTGGTCTGCATGCTCTGCTTCTGACCGTGAATATATAAGAATATCATCAATAAACACAATCACCAATTCATCCAAGAATGGTTTGAAGACCCGATTCAAAAGATCAATAAAAGTTGTTGGGGCATTTGTAAGCCCAAAAGACATGACAAGGAACTCAAAATGGCCGTACCTCGTCCTAAATGTTGTTTTTGGGATATCAACTTCCCTAACTCGCAACTGATGGTAACCAGACCGCAAGTGAATCTTGGAAAAGCATTTGGCACCTTGTAACTGATCGAATAAGTCATCAATCCGTGGAAGAGGATATTTATTCTTTATAGTGACTTTATTTAGCTGTCTATAGTCAATACACATCCGCAAGGATCCATCTTTCTTTCGAACAAAGAGCACTGGGCACCCTATGGGGAAATACTTGGCGTGATAAAGCCTTTATCGAGCAAGTCCTTTAGTTGTTCCTTCAAATCTCTTAGTTTTGCAGGTGCCATTCTATAGGGAGGAATCGATATAGGTTGCGTATCAGGAAGCAAGTCTATAGCGAAATCAATTTCCCTTTCTGGGGGAATTCCTGGAAGATCATCAGGGAATACCATTGGTAATTCATTCAAGATAGGAATTGGCTGCAGAGTCATGAGCTCCTTATCAATATCCTGTACATGAACTATATGGTATATTCAACCTTTAGCAATCAACTTCTTAGCCCTAAGGTATGAAATAAACTTACACTTAGGAGTGGCTGCATTACCCTTCCACTCAAGGACTGGCTCACCTAGAAAGTAAAATCAAACTATCTTTGCACGACAATCCATATTAACATAGCAAGCTGCTAACCAATCCATACCCATGATAACATCAAAATCTATCATAATCAACTGAACTAAATCAGCGGAGGTTCGATGATCATTAATTAGTACCGTACAATCTTGATAGACACGACTAGTTAAAATAGAATTGCCAATCGGTGTAGACACCTCAACTGGTTGTGGCAACAACTCAGATTTCATGTCAATCTTACTAGCAATAAATGGAATGATATATGAAAATGTAGATCCAGGGTCTATCAATGAGTAAACAACTTCAGAAGATATCGTCAATATACCTGTAACAACATCAGGGGATGCCTCTGAATCCTGTGTCCTGGGAGTGCATACAGGCGATTCTGACCAGCGCTCGAACCTGTATCTCCTTTACCTTTCCCACTACCACGAACCTGAGTAGAATGTGGTCGTGGTCCTGGGTCACGGATTGAGGGTGAAGATGTTGTTGTGGATCCTGAAGGCTGAGCTAGAACACCTCTGCTCAACCTCGGGCACCGACTAATAAAATGTCTTGTCTGCCCACAATGATAACATGCACCTAAAGCCTGTCTACACTACCCAGTGTGCGGCTTACCACACTGTGTACAATGAGGAGTTGGGTGTCTTACCTGTACGGAACGATCCTGTCGACGACCTGCGGGCTGGCCTGAGCTCTTACCTGGTCCTCACTGACTATAACGATCAAACCGCGGTCCCTACACCTGTGGTGACACACTACCCGCTGCCCGATGTGGATATCGATGGAAAGGGGGCCTAAAATCACCATGTGGCTCCCTATAGGACCCCATAGTACGGGCCCTCTTACTTTGCTCCCTATCCCTACGTGTTTCACGAATCCGTTTAGAAAGGTCCTCTGTAGTCTGAGCGAAAGACTGTATGCGGGAAATATCTATATCATCTGATAGGGATGCTACCCTATAATCTCTGATCAAATGATCTGCCAAACCATCAACATAACGATGAACTCTGGCTCTCATGGTACGTACAATATCTGGTGCATATCTTGCCAAATAATTAAACCTGTGGCTATAATCCCCCACACTCATGGTTCCTTGTTTCAGATTGATAAACTGGTCAAGACGGGCCTCTCAAACTTCCCATGGCAAGTAGTGGGCAAGGAAGGCCTCAGAGAATTCCTCCCACTCTGTTGGTGGAGCATCATGTCCTCTAGATCTCTCCCATGCCTCATACCAAAGGATGGCTACATCACGTAGCCGAAAAGAAGCCAACCCCACAGCCTCTGTGACGGAGGCATGCATCACCCTCAATACTCTATATATGTGGTCTATAAAGTCTTGGGGATCCTCAGTAAGACTAGATCCTGTAAATAACGGAGGGGCCAAATGAAGAAACTCCCGTACCTTCGAACTTTCTCACCGGTCTCTTTGAATATCTACTCCTGACTACAGTTGTCGCTCATAAATAGAAACCATCCTAGTCAGCAACTGAACTGCCTCTCTCATCCCCTGCTCCCCAGAGATCTCTGCTGGAGAAACAATAGGTGCTGGATGCCCTGTGTCCGTAGCTTCCTCAGGTACCAATGGAACTGGTGAGGTTGGGGGTACAACATCTCCCCGGGCTTCAGTAGTTGCCGAGGAGGCTGGTACTAGGGGTACTGGAGATCCACCATGTGCCTCCGAGGGAAATCTATCTCTTTGACCCGGTGGGGAACGACTAGTATCTTCCCTTGGATCCATGCCTATCTCTCGATCTTCCATATCCGGAGCGAGTGTAGCCTGTTAGACAAGAAACATAACGCACGACTAAGATTTCCAATGTTCTTATACTTTTGCACTATAGCACGATCTATCAGTTTAATGAAATGTAACCATTCCAAAATGCCCTGTAGCCTCTTGATTATAAGTGTGGTGCACAACACACCCATAAACAAGACTCTACTAGACACGACTTATGGACACCCCCGGGATACGACCTGCTCTGATACCAAGTTTGTCACACCCCGAAATAAGGGCGTAACTGGCACTCGATACCCTAAAACATCGAGTTACCCATTGAAACATAATAACTAAACCAAACTTGTGAGGCAAAAATATTGGGTAGCACAACTTCTAAAAAGTGAAGCCTGGACCCAGAGGTCATGACCTGAAAGAGAATAACCATACAAACAATGGTAGACAGACCAAAAAATAAAAATAAAGATGTACTATCTAGCCGACGAGGCCATAACCGAAAACATACCTACTTACACACACACCTATATATGCATGCCAAGACTATTGGATGGAGGTTGAAACATACAAAAAAGAAAACCCAGAATTTTGTGTCCACAATAGCCTCTATGAGTGACATAAGCCCTGTCGGGACAAGGCCCCGACTATACCCAAACTGTACAACAAAAGTAAACATCCTCTTAGAGCCTTACGATAAGATGGAGCTTACCAACTCATAGCTGAACCTGAATCCTAGCGGGTGGGTCGATTAGAGTCCCTGCCTGTACCTGCTTGCACAAAACAAAAACAGCGTCCCCAGGCAAAGGGACGTCAATACGAATAAAAATGTACTGGTATGTAAAGCGAAAAGTAAAATGGTAAACATTAACTGTAAAAGAGTAATAGAGATACCACCTGAACTGAAACCTAAATAATCTCCATGGCTAACCTTTTAGCCCCCTACTACTTAAATATGCATGGTATGCTCGTATAATCGTATGTCGTGAATACATATACATATATAGATGAAAATGCATGACATACCCAACCAAATGCTAGCAATGGTGGTGCTTTCTGGTAGAGAAGCAACATCATATTTGCCAACTTGTGGCCATTTGTGTCTCATACGTATAAATATAGGCAATAGGCCCCATACCTCCCGATTATAGCTCGAGAGTAGAATGCATAGCATGTTATGGATTTATAGCAACTATGAGTTACTGTTGTCATGTTGCCAATCTTGGCCCATTTGTAGTCTTGTTCTCATAACCCCATAATAACTTTCGTATAACATATAACAATCTCATGGAACTTGATATGTTCTTCCAAATAAGCTTGAAAAGTTAACTCGAATTTAGAAGGATAACTTAACCTTGTTGATATTCATAACAAGTTTAAGGTGACTTACTTAGTTCCTAACTTGGTTCCTAGATAATTTATAAAAGAAATATTTTAAAAACCAAGTGTTCTAATAGTTTACATTTAAATTATATTTGAGAGTTTTGAAGGTCGTGAGCTACTTTAAAGTTTTTCTTTAATAATAACCTTAGTGGGGAAAGAGGGCTGGTCACAAGTAGTAAGGGTGTCGCGTGACATTTTAATTCACATCACCCAAGGAAGAATATGAATTCATACGTGGGGACAGATAATCAAGGAAATTGATAAAATGACGTGTAGATGTTGAACACTCTATTTATTCGAACGAGTGAAATATCAAAATAACAGAATCATGAAAACTATTCAGCTGTGAACCCAATGCCTTTCACTGAAGGTCTTTCTAGCAAGAGAATAGCAAAAATATCACATTTGGCGTTTTAGGAGTTTCCCAGGAGTGGTGCTAAAATGAGGGACGTAGCTTCGCCTTAACATACCTTTTCAATGAATGCTCGAATGGCCGTAGCTTCTTCACGAAAGTTGTACCTTACGTCCTAAATTTCGCAAACACTATATATAAACAGCTGGTACACACATATAAACAGTTCATAATTGTTCTTAAATTGGCAGATTTGCCAAATTGCGTCAAATTGACAAAATGTCCGTAGAACTTCATAAAAACAATCATAAAAGAGTCCCGAGATGATTACCTTAGTTAACCAAGTGTAAAACTTGAAGAAACTACAATAACTACAAATTTATATCTTCAAAAACTTGCTCCAAACGCAGCTAATAGAAGGGGAAAACGATTACCACGTGTAAAGATCACGTTTCTAGGCACGGGGGCAATCTTTAATGGTAGAAATCGTTGAAAACTTACCTTCATCATGAAAGTACTCCATAGGAACCTTCTCTTAAGCTTTATTTCTTGTTTGGAAGTAAAATGAAATGTCTTCATGGCTTAAAACGTTGAGTAAGCCGACATACCACATTTTTAACCGACCCGGATTCTGCCCCGACAGTCCGTAGTAATACCCTCATAACTTTTTGCTCCGATGTCGGTTAGATACGGGGTTTTGTGCGTTGCAAACTAGACTCATAGGCCTTCGATTGAATGGGTGATAGGCCTTCTAACTCTTTGTATATTGGGAGAAAACATCCAAGATATTTGACCCAAAGTTAAGAAAATATTATTAGAGAAACTTCGATAACTTTTGCTGACTTTAGTTTCACTAATTTTCTTGACTTCCAAACTTAACATACAACCCTTGTGCAATTATAATACCTCATTACACACTATTATTAGCATGTTTTACACTCATAGGCTTATCCACAAGGTATGGGACAAGTTAAACCTTTCAAACGGGCGAAGTTCTACCCGAGCCATTTCTTTTCTCATGAAATTTGTTTGAGGGGTTCCTTTGACCTAAAACTTTAGTTTAGTTCCTTGATAATTCCACCTACTTGCAATCTTAATCTCCAATGTATGATACAATGTCATATACACCTCATATAACCATGCCATACTACGCCACATATATTATGCACGATTAGAGAAAAACTACGGGATCTCACACACTTAAACTTGTATTAAGTTGAAAAAATAAACACACATGTCCTACATTGAATCGTAAATCGAAATTTGTTTCCTCCGTTGTTTCCTACATGCATTATGCCACATAGGATTCTTATGTCTGCTTGTTCAATTATATACAAGTTTAAGTTTCTACTTGTGCACACCAACAGTTAGAGAGCATAAATATGAAATGAGTCCAACTTAAAGGATGCATTTATGTATTATTCCTAAGAGTTTCTTACTGGCCAATTTGTTACATTGGGCCAAAGAATTGTAAAGTTAGTTGCTGCCAAAGTCTCTCAGTCCACGTGAATACCTTAGTTACTACCTGCCTTCACATGTGAAGATATATGGCTCTCACATGGTTTCTCAGAACTTGCCTCTCTCCTCTTCTAACAAAGCTTTATCGTGTTACTGCTACAAAAGGCGGCGAACTGTTCACAAAGAAATATAGAGAACGAAGCAATTCACTTACTTCTTCAAATAATTTATCTTTATCTTTTGTTGATTTTGGTAGTAATTATAATTTTTTCTTATGTTCCTCTTTTAGAGAAGACTTGTTTAATCTTGGGGAAAAATTTCACGTAGTTGAATTATTTCTTAGGATAGTGACTACCACTCAAGAATCGCTTATTTTCACTTATAAATAAAACTTATATTACTATTTTTATAATATCCATGTTTCCCCAACAATCTAAGAAACTATGACAAATAATAAATGTCTTGAAAATGTTGATGATACTGATGTTGGTTCTATCCAGGATGCTACTGTTTCAGTCTTCTGACGGGTGTTTATAGTAAAGAAAAATATAGGTATGTAAATAGACAAGGTTACAAGATCAATGCTAATAAAAAAACCTTTATAAACATTCACCTCAATGAAAAATAATATTTCAAAGAAATGACAATTCCACTAAGCTAAAAATAAATTTTACTAAAACGAATGATATAATTTTTGCGGTCGTGTCGGAGAAAAATATTGAGGCGAATGTAAGAAACTGGGTGATAGACTTTGGTTCTATAATGCACATTTGTGTAGAGAGATATGATTTTGTGCCATACACCCAAGTTAAGAATGAAAAAGATTTTTTTTATATTGGTGACTCGAGGAAAACAAAAGTTCTTGGGAAAGGAAAATTTCTTCTCAAATTTACATCTGGCAAACCTTTGGCATTGAGTGATGTGTTGCATGTTCCTAACATCCCAATCAATTTGATTTCCCTGGGATTATCAGGAAAAGTTGGAGTAAAGGTTCTTCTGAAGATAATGAGGACATATTAACCAAAAATTATAATTTTGTAGTTAGAAGCTGGTATTAGGACCTGTTTAAGGAGACAGATACAAAGTGTAGCATGAGTGCCAAACAAAGGTACTTAGCAGGCATCATAGGACAACTAAGTGAAAAATAAAGACAAAATGAAAAGATAGAATCTACACACAAACAAGGTCCAAGCAGAATATAAAGAAAGCACATGAGTGTACCAGAAGTAAGACTAAATACAACTAAACTTAACCCAATTGGACCCTTATAACCCTAGAACGTACACTCGTTCACATGTTTAAGTAAAACCCAAACAGACCCCATAAGCTCGACTGGTACACATAAAAGCAAAACTACAAGAGTGATGTACCACAAGTCTAGATCCAATAAGTGCAAGTCGGGCTTCGAACCCACATTATGGCCTCAAAATGTAAGTATCCAATAATGGGGCCGCGCAGCCAGCCAGTACACTCCTAGGAGCGTCAGCCGCTCAACATAAAGAGTAAACCTTGGGACATCAGTATATCAAATCAAGGCCGCCCAGTCATCCAGTAAACTTCCAGGGGTGTTAGCTGCCTTGCTAGAAAGATTATACTCGAGTGTGTCGGCATAACAAATCAAGGCCTCCTAGCCAGTAAACTTCCAGGGGTAAAAGTAAAAGTTGTAGCTTACCTATAGGCTGACCTCGCTGGATCCAGAATCACCTTTACAAAGCTTTTCCTTTCTGAACAGCCAAAGAGCACTGCCTTACTATAAAAATAGGATCACAATGTCAATATGATCATTTCAACATAAAACCCCTTAAAAGGGAAACCAACCAAATTTGGAATTAAGCAGGAATCGTGGGACCCATACAAAAGTTTCTGGAATCGACTCCAGTAAAAGTTCTAAAATAGTACCCTAGTATTTTATTAAAATTGAACACAATTTGGGGCTTGAGACATCAAGAACAACGACATGAACCAAATTCCACAATTTAAAAACAAGTACCAAGATTAGGTAATCCGAAAAATAGAAAAAATATCACGAACAAAGGGCCCTCAACACTTTCTAATTAGTTACCTGGGAGTCACGATCACCAAGAACACAACACACTTTAAATTACTCAAATCGGAGCTCTAGAGAGGGGAAAACCGCCAAAAGAATTAGAACAAAAGATTGAAGCGCGTCATATTCTTTTTATTAATAAGACTAGATGAGGGTCGCTTAAGTGATCACTAATGTCGCTCACACGACAGACCAACAAGAGGCGGGCCTCGCTTCCGCTAGCCCTTGGTATCTAAAGTGAGGCTACCTAAATCGACACAAGGGTAACAAAAGAAAAAAGCCCTGGGCTAGAAAATCTTGTTTAAACAAGCCAGTGGCCGCTAAAAGGAAAGTCGCTTAAGCGATGTCAGGGTCCCCTAAATCGGTTCTAGCTTGGCGGTCGTATCTCACTAAAGCAAATATCGCTTGGCTGGCCTTTCTCGCTAAAGAGAAGCCCTGGCTTCTTAAGCGAAAGTCAGTTAAGTGAACCCAGGGTTGCTAAAGTAACAAAACTAGCATTCGACACCATAATATTTCCGGTAAGTCCCTTGAGCTATGCCAAGGTTTTAGGGATTGGTTAATAACCCTGTGCATAAAAACTAGATATGCAACCTACTTAAATTCTACATTACGGACTCAACAGAATAATCAAAATATCCATAAAAGGTAATATTTACATAAAGTGGGTCCCACAACCAAACTTCTTTTTAAGCCAAAATCCACAAGGGGAGTCAAAGTGTTACAAACTGATTCCTTAAGTCATGATGACACCTACTATAACCGACAATTAGGTTAGCTAACACGTAACCTACAACTAGAAGTAATGAGTATAAGGGTAGAAATTGATGGAAACAATGCCAAAATAACAAAACAAGATGGAAGTTGAAGCAAACCAAAACTAGATAAAAAAACGATACCTCCCAAAACATGGAAGTCATGAGTATAAAGATGTGCTAATTAAATGAGTTCAAGTTCCAAAGGTTGACTAAAATAAGCTATCTAAAAAAAATACTAGGTGTACAATTTACCAAAGGAGACAAGAAAGTCGAAGACGACAAGTGCTTCCCCTCACCTCCGATCCTAAAGCTGTTGTTCGCACGAATGGACAGCGATGGTAGTTGGTACTGCGACCTACATCAAAAGACACATGCAGAGTGTATCATCAGCACCAAAAAAAAGACACATTCAGTAGTCATCATATGCTAACTAAGGAAGAAAGTTGAGGACAATATCAAAATAAAGATTCTAGACACAAACAAAGGTCAAAGTGGTGTTTAAAATAAAGTACACAAGCGTACAAAAAGTAAATCTAAACAAAACAAAACTGGACCACATAAGCCCAGAAGGTACTCTTGTGCGCTAGTTTAAATAAATGTCGAGCGGACCTCCATAAGGCCAACAGGTACACAGAAAAATGCTAAATCTATAAGAACGAAGTACAACAAGACCAGATCCAATACGAGCAAGTCCGACCTCGAACCCTAATACCCAATAAATGGGCCTGTAATACCAGCCAGTAAACTCCCAAGGGCGTCAACCTCCTAACTAGAAAGAGTAACCTAGGGGAATACCTATAACAAATTTAGGCCGCCCGGCCAACCAATAAACTCCCAGGGCATCATCAACCTATTTAGAAAGATTAAGGTCGGGTGCTTGTCGGTGTGAATCATGGAACCCATGCATGAATTTCTGGAATTAACTCTATCAAAAAGTCCTAAAAGTACCATAAACTTGTGTTCCAAAATTGAACACAACTCGGTGCTCGGAACTACAGAAAATCGTGACATGAAAATAATTTATCAACTAAGAACCAAAAATGAGGTAAGGCAGTCAACTTAACTCACGAATTAACCTAAAAATTGAGGTTTCCTAACACTTTCCGATAACTCCACAATGTACCTCCAACAATTCCAGACGCACAGCACTGTAAATCAACCAATTTCGAGCTAAAATTAGAGAGCTATCACTTTTTAAAGTTTCCAAACAAAGATGAAATAATGTCTAGTGTATATATAAAATACCAAACGAAGCTCCACATCGCAATCGCGAGAAGGAGGTTCATGATGACGGCTCAATAAGAAGTTGATTATTAGGATTGGGGACGCAAGCGCTCGCATTCATGATGACAAAAAGATATCAAACATTCATCACAATCATACCAAAGGGCCACACTATCGAAAAGCACCAAAGAACAAACCCGTGTGAGTGGAGCCAAGGAGCCTACAAACGCGGCGGATAAAGCAGCTTACACCAGCTAATGCACATTAGTTGTCATCAGCTGGTTCTTGCAAGTTCAAATCACCTATGGGGTATTCAAATCACTATGGTTTTTGAAATCCCTAGTGAGCAGCCTGAGATTTTTGTGCATGTTGATTCCTATTTAAAGTTGGTTAGCGTCAATGAAGATGACTTAGCCTATTCATGAATGAACATCACTATAGAGCAGCACAATTACCCCTATATTTTTCATCAATATGTAATCCCCGCACCCCTAGATTGCTTGGTAATTGTTGATTTCATTGATATTTTTGTTTAATTGCTATAATTTATAACTAAAGATTTATATTAAATTGGTGGAATTATCCACTCAAATGTTTGTGCTATTATAAATTAGTGAATTTAAAGTCCAAATTTCTTGATAGGGATTCTGCACGATATACCATTAACTATGGGATTCGACCACGACTGTTTGTTGGGTTTTTATATTGACTATGAATGCTCACTCTTTTAAATGGGTTTGGAGAGTGATTTGAGAATTATCCCTATACTGCATCATATTGGATCACGTAAGACTCATTTATAACATACCTGCACAACAACAAAACATGGAAAACTAGGTGGATAGATGAAAATACTTGAGGTAAAACAAACTCATAAGCAACCTCACTTACCATTCGGATGATCTTAAAATGCCCAATATACGTGGGGCTAAAATTTCCCTACCACCTAAACCTCATTACTCCCTCCATTGGGGAAAGACAGAGAAAAACTCGATCACCAACAAAAAACCTTAAAGGTCAACACCGACGATCACCATAATTTGGTGCCTACTCTGGGCTGCGCCAAGCCTACCCTAAATTTGCCTCACCTCGTCCAAGACGTCCTAAACTAAGTTAGTACCACATGGTATAGGCTCTATAAACTCAATTAAACAAACTAAAGAGAGAAAATGCCTTCGATATAGGGCCTTAAATGAGTCCATCTAAATGCTACAATGGTAGTTGTTGTTGTATGCAAAATCCATCGAAGGCAAAAAGTTGTCCCACTTACCTCCTAACTCCAAAACAAAGGCCCAAAACATATCCTCAAAACCTTGAATAGTATGCTCCAACTGACCACAGTTTATGCGTGGAAAGTTGTGCCAAGGTCTACATGAGTTCCCAATTTCTCCTAAAATGTCCTCAGAAAGCTAGAAGTTAATTGACCACCCGATCTAATATAGTCGAGACAAACACACCATGAATATGAATTACCTCTAGAATGTAGATAGTGGTCAACCTCGGTGCTAACTGAAGAATGAATAGGGAAGAAGTGTGCTGACTTGGTCAATCAATCAATGATGACCCAAATGTTGTCAACACCTCTAGAAGTCTGAAGCAACCCTATCAAAAAGTCCTTGGTGATGCAATCCCACTTCCACTTTAAAATTGGTAATCTTTGAAACTCACCACCAAGTCTCAAATGCTCGTCCTTCAGTTGCTGGTAACACATGCAACAAGACTATTCGGATTTATGCAGTTTTGATGATTGACAAAGAAAGATGAAACACGTCAGTCTATATGGTGCAAAGGTGCTCTGTCACGAGTAGTTGAATTCAGAAAAGATTTTAAGATGAATAAAGACAAGATTGCAGAAATAAATGAATGAATAATGATAAATTAGTGAGAAAGCCCAAGGAAGTAAACATATTATGAATTGAAGATAATGAATCAATGAGTTCGATTTGAAGAGGGAGTTTAAAGAGGCAAGGAGTTTTAATTGAAGAAGGAGTATCACTTAAAGTAGAACTCTTCAAGTTACTGTTGAATTGAAGTGTTGGAGCTCGACTAAATGCAAAACAATCAATGAATGTAATTTGAAGAAGGAGTCTAACTAAGCAAGAAGTTTGAATTGAAGAAGGAGTCTTACTTGAAGTAGAACTCTAAGTCAAGAGAGTTCAATTCAATGAGGAGTTTGAAGTGAACAATAACTCTATGATGAATTGTGCTTAAATAGAGGTGATATCTTTCAGAATACTTGTGCACTTACAGAGGAAAAAGGAGCAATCAAAAAATTGACTCTCCAAGTGCTACCATCAAACAGAAGGAACACATACAAGGAACACATCTAAGAACTTGGTCCTTTTACAGAGTTTATGTGTTAGGAGTTTTTCGTTGTGATTATGTTTTGATGTAATCTTAGTTTGCTGAGTTATAAATTGAGTTAGGTGTGTTGTCTTTAGGTTGTATAACTAGAAGAGTTGGGAACATATACCTTGGGAGGTTTGTGTTAAGTTTGGGTATTATAGTTCTTAATTCCTTAGGTTACATAAGCTTGTAATCTGTTTTCTGTGGAGGCTTAGCGATTTAGTGAAGTTGAAGTTAAACTCTGTAGGGGTACATGTCGTTGATTTTTACACCTTTTGCGCCAGATGTTTTCCACGTATAAATACTGGTTTTTACCTTACTATCCTTACTGCTTTGCTTGAACATGTTAGGAAACCTGTTTCACACTTAGGCAAAAAGTTAAAATCAGTAAATTACTAGGTCGTGCAGACTGAAAGGGATACATAGTCTGCAATGTCTCTCCTCATGTCGCTCCAATAATAGTGCTGCCTTAAATCATGATACATCTTCTCGCTGCCTGGACGTATAAGGTACCAAGAATCATGGGACTCACACAGTATCATCTCGATAAATCCCCCAACTCCTGAAACACAAATTCAGTCGGCAAACCTCAAAGCCACATCTGAATCTATGGTATCCTGACCAGCATCACAACTAACACTCGGTCTCAAAGCGCTATCATAGTCGCATCCTCAAACTGAAGACCACAGATCCTATCAAGTAAGGATGAGTGAACTCCCACATAGGCTAAGACATGTTTAGAGTCTTAAATAACCATTTCAATCATCTTATTAGATATGGATTGAATGTACAAAGGTAAGGGCCACCACATAATAGACAGGAAGGCTAGACTACCCATACTCACCACCTTCCAGCTCAATGAGTCTACTACCACATTCATCTTGCTTGGATGATAGGTAATGGAGGGGTCATAATCCTTTAAAACCTCAATATATTGATGTTTCCTTGAATTAAGTTCCTTTAAGATTAGTAATGCACTAAAAATTTATGTGATTAGTGTAGATCTCGCAAAAAACTAAATTATGGTACTGCCTTAAGATCTTAAGCGTGAAAACTACCACTATCAACTCCAAGTCATGTGTGAGGTAGTTACGCTTATGAAACTTAAGTTGCCTCGACGCATAAGCAACAAACTGGTCATGCTACATCAATACACAACCCCAACTAATGTCGCATAAGTCACAATTACTATGTAGGTCTGGCAACAAACTTAATTCAGGTAGTGCTTCAAGATCTTAAGCATGAAAGCTACCACCACCAACTCCAAGTCATGGGTGGGGTATTTACTCTTATGCAACTTAGGTTTCCTCGATACATAAGCAATGACCTGGTCATGTTGGATCAATACATAACCAAAACTAATGTTTGACAAGTCACAATATACCATGAAGCCCGAGCCCTCAACTAGAAGATGCAATATAGATGTGCTGGTCAATAACTCCTTGAGGTTTCAAAAGCTCACTTGCATTTTTCAAAACACTCAAAAGGAACACTAAGAAGAGTCAACTGGGTTAGTGATGCTCCAGTAGTGTAGTAGCCTTATACAAACCGTCTATAGAAGCCTATTAATATGATGAAACTTCGAATCTAAGTAACCAAAGTGGGTCTAGCCTAGTTACAAATAGCCTCAGTCTTTTCCTGATCTACCAAAATGCCATCCTTCGACAGGACATGCCCTAAAAATGCTATAGAATGAAAAAAAAACTCACATTGTGAGAACTTGGCATAAGGTCTCTGATCTCTCAAAGTTTGGAGCATAATGCTCAAATGTTGCTCTTAGTCTCTCCTGTTGTGCGAGTAAACAAGGATGTCATCTATGAATACTATGACAAATAAATTAAGATACGGCCTGAACACCCGCGTTATCAAGTCCATAAAGGCGGTAATGGAATTAGTAAATCCAAAAGACATCACAAGGAACTCATAGTGGTCCTATCTAGTCCTAAATATGGTTTTAGGGATGTCTGTTGCCTTAATTCTAAATTGATGGTAACTGGATGCCAGATCAATTTTAAAAAATATTGTGGCACCCCAAAGCCTGTCAACTGTATCAAGTATCTTAGGAATAGGGCATCGGATCTTCATCGTAAGCTACCTATAATCAATACACAGGTGCATCATACCATCTTCCTTCATCAAAAAAGAGAATAGGAGCTCCCTAAGGTGATACACTAGGTCTGATGAATCTCTTACCCAATAGATCCTGAAGATGAACACTAAGCTCTTTGAGCTTTGCATGAGCCATGCGATATGGCGAAGCAGAAATAGTTTGGGTACCCATTGAAGCTAAATACGGAAGTCATATCACTCTTTAGGGGTAGGCAAGGTAGATTAGAATGAATAATGCCCAGAAAGTCACAGACTGTTGGAACTAACTTGACTTGAAGGGCCTCCCTACTCACATTACGCATTTACTTCAAATAAGGTAAACATTTTCTATCAACTAGTCTCCGAGCCCAAACAAAAGTGACAACTTCAATGTGTATGCTACAACGTGAGCCCTACCACACCTCAAGGAAACACCTGTCATTGCTAAGGAACAGTTCTACAGAAGAAATTTATGATTTCACAGTACGGGGATAGCCAGTCTATGCCAATAATTACATCATAGTCAAGCATATCAAGTAGTAGAAGGTGAGCCCATGTGTCACGCACTTCTATAGCCACCAAGGAAGATCAAAACACTTAACCCACCACTAAAAAAGCAAACACGAGGGTCAACACATGCAATGACGCTGCTAAAGGCTTAGATTTAAAACCTTCACAATGCGAATAATAAATAGACATATATAAAAAGGTAGAGACTAGATTATATAGAGACGAGGCTAATGGAATAAGAGAATCATACCTGTGATCACATTGTTCGATGACAGAGCATCCTCTTTTTCTAAAGCTGCATGGAAGTGTCTTTGTGTGCCTTTCCCTAATCATTGACCTACCACAAGACCTACCACCCTAGGGACAACCTTGAATACCCTAACAACCACCGTGATTCTAACCCTTACTTTGGTCTATTGCTGGAGTTTCTGGTTGTGGATCTTGTAGAGCTACCTATGGATCCGCCTACGCAAAGGGAAATCTCAGCCTAATGATCAAACTATCGAAAATAAAAAAATCTAAAGATTCTAACCACCGTGATTCTAACCACCGTGATTCTAACCCTTACTTTGGTCTATTGCTGGAGTTTCTGGTTGTGGATCTTGTAGAGCTACCTATGGAGTGAGACCAATCCGCCTACGCAAAGGGAAATCTCAGCCTAATGATCAAACTATCGAAAATAAAAAAATCTAAAGATTCTAACCACCGTGATTCTAACCACCGTGATTCTAACCCTTACTTTGGTCTATTGCTGGAGTTTCTGGTTGTGGATCTTGTAGAGCTACCTATGGAGTGAGACCAATCCGCCTACGCAAAGGGAAATCTCAGCCTAATGATCAAACTATCGAAAATAAAAAAATCTAAAGATTCTAACCACCGTGATTCTAACCACCGTGATTCTAACCCTTACTTTGGTCTATTGCTGGAGTTTCTGGTTGTGGATCTTGTAGAGCTACCTATGGAGTGAGACCAATCCGCCTACGCAAAGGGAAATCTCAGCCTAATGATCAAACTATCGAAAATAAAAAAA
>JAJOOH010013437.1:0-28307 GCA_029582605.1 Solanum gracilifrons
ATGGGTGGACTACTCCTTATAAGGCTTGGGCAATCCTCCTCCCTTTGAACTAGCTTTTGGGGTGTGAGTTAGACCTAAGACCTAATTTAACATATTTTCACTGATTCCAAATCTATATTTCTAGCCGTCAAAGATGAAAAATAGGGCTTTTAATTACTCATTCTGATTTGTATTTGGATGAATTGGCCGTCTCTGATATGGATCTTCTTGATATTGTACTATTTGTGGAGTTCATGTGTATAAGAATAAAAAGATATTTATTTTATTTTGTCCTAATTTATATGATACATTTCAAATTTAGTGATTTAAAATAAATCTATTTTTAATTGTAAATTTATTTTTATTCCGTCTCAATTTATATGATACATTTCAAATTTAAAGATTCAAAACAAATCTATTTTCAGCTGTAAATTTATTTGAATGTACAAAACAAGGTAGTGTAATTACACCCTTGTTTATCGATTTGGTTGTTATCAGTTTCGGTTCGGTCATTAACAATAGTCGACAGTTTTTAAAAACAATAATTCATTCAAAACGAAAAATAGTTAAAACGACTAATATTACAAAACTTTCTATTACTAAATTCATTGTGAGTAAAGTTTCAAAATTCACCATTTGACCTAGAAGGAGAGACAATGACATTCCTAGTTCCACAAAAAATTATCGTAGTCACTCATATACATGAAACCAATGGATAAATGCTTTCATCTTGGACGTTTTTGCTTTCAAAAATAAATTTTGATAAAAAAGTATATGTAAGATATAGAAAATTATGTATAAGAAAAAATATGTTATGCATGTGTAATAATAAAATACATGTAGATAATTTATAGGTTCGATTCAATTTATTATTTTTTTAATTTTTGGAATAAAACCTAACTCAATTAGAATACTATCAATTTTTAAAATCTAAAATTAAACCAAACTCAAGCCTAATAAAGTTTATTTAGTTAAACAAAACATGTGTAGACACATGAAAGAATTGTGTTGCATGAATAATATATACTACTTCACTATTGGATAGATATACTTGTTCTTTTGGTAGATGATTTCGTCCGTCAAATTAAGATTAAAATTTGGAACCATAATTAATATAATTAAAAATATCTCAAAGCACTAGAGTCGTTTGCAACACGTTTAAACTTTACAATTGGGTGAAAACGAATATATATATATATACTTTCTCGTTTATGTTTAGTTGTCATAGTTTATTTTTAGAGAGTCAAATCATAAGAACTTTGATTAACATTTTATTGTGTATTTTTTTATCATATTAATATGCAAAAAAATTGTAATTTATAGTACTTTTTGTAGAGTTTTTTAATATCTAAATTTTTTGTTTAAAATATCGAATTAATGTAATCTAATTTAACTTTGAAATTAGTCAAATTAATTTTCAAAAAATGCAACATGACAACTAGAAATGAACGGAGTATATATCAAATTAAAAAAAAATTACTATTCAAATGAAACATAAAATCCATTAGAACTGATACAAAATTCAAAAAAAGACGTTAGCGTAGCAATTTTTTCTATTATGACCCAGAAATTTATTAA
Source organism: Solanum gracilifrons (assembly GCA_029582605.1). Classification (NCBI taxonomy): domain Eukaryota; kingdom Viridiplantae; phylum Streptophyta; class Magnoliopsida; order Solanales; family Solanaceae; genus Solanum; species Solanum gracilifrons. The sequence goes on from JAJOOH010013437.1 coordinate 1,558, forward strand.
ATATTGTAGGTATTGCTCCTTCAATAGTCTTTTCTAGAATCAAAATTTGAAAATTGCTATTTAATTATTTGTTGAAGTTTCGTTTCCCTAATTCCAAAATACAAATACTCTCCCTCTCGTGTTTTAATTTAACTTCAAATTTTTCACTTTACTCTTTAGTAATAAAATAAATAATAAATCACATAAATAAAATTAGAAGTTTCAAAACAAATTTTTTCTTAAATTCCATGTCCACAGCTGAAGTCAGATAAGAGAAAAGGTTCACCCGAATTTCCTTCTATAGAAATTAAAGTTACACGGTATATATAAGGTCCCAATTATTTTTTTTATATACTTATTTATATTTTTTAACCTACTTAATGAAAATCCTTATTGCTCCACTATTTGTGATCCAATAAAACACCTTCATATAAATTAAAACAAATGAATCGGAATGTATCATAGATTATTTTTTTTAAAAGAAAGCACATGATGAGAAATTAAATGCTATGGCCTATCTAGACTCAAGAAATCAAAATATTATATTATCATAAAGCAGCTTGATATACCATGCAACTCCATGTAGTACAAAATTACAACTTATAAGGTTTGTTGTGGTTGCTCTGAATGATGAAACTTTTGAATTCAATGTTTTCACAGCCACCTGTAAATTGCTGTTGTACTCGTTAGAATAATAGAATTCCCTGTTGATAATAACATTATTTCTTAAAAAATTCCTATAAATACATCACCTTCAATGTTAATAAAACTCACTAAACCAAACACCAAAACTTCTTAAGAAAATGTCGCTATCAAATCTACCGATTCGCGAAATTCCAGGGGACTATGGTTTCCCTATAATTAGCGCGATTAAAGATCGATACGATTATTTCTATAACCAAGGTGAATGTGTCTTTTTAAAAGTGACTAAAAAGAAAAGTGACTCATAATATCAAAAAGTTCAATAAGTATGATAGATATTAGTCGAAAAATAATAATGAAGATTTCACATCATCAACGCCTAAAAGCTTATCAGAAAAATTAAAGAACTCCCATTTTTTCAAATGACCTTAATCCAATTCTCTAACTTGTGAACCTCTAGCGTCATCCATGCTTTTTTGTAGCCCATACTTTTTTTTGTAGCCGTCACTTTCACAAAATATACTAACAATTATATTGTATAATGATTCTTCCCATCCAAGTCCATCTAATTTTTTTCTTTGCATTCTTCAAAGCTAGGTGCACTATTTTTTAATAAATAACTCCAAAGTATTACTCATCTCCTCATCAATTTCTTCCTCAAAAATTTTATTTCAACCGAAACTAGAGATCGGGATCAAGAATTATTAGTAGTTTAATCATTTTTGTCACAAACCAGATATAGGTATAACTTGGACTCCAATCATGAACTCCGGTTATAGTACAACCTTCAATGTTTATGACCTAAACAAATTAAATTCTCATAACAAACCTCAGATATGTATATATAGTTGTTTCTTTTAATCATGACTACTATTTTTTCACATCTTGAGTTCTTGATAAACATCCAAAAATATTATTACAACAAGAGTCCTTGACAAATATCAATACAACCCAAAAAAATTGTTAATAGAAAAAAATACTTGTAAAGAGTACGAAAACTTACTAGTTCAAGAGGAAAAAATTTGGTGTTTGGTTGAGAAAAGAGAGGAAAAAAGTTTGTAGAGAGAGAGAGAGCGGGAGCAAGTCGCATAATGAGAGAGAGAGAGAGATAGAGAGAGTCGACGTGATTTTTTTCTAGCGTATTAAATATTGAATGTTGTTAAGACTCTCCTACAGATCTGATTCGTTCATATCTTTTCAGATCTATTCAGAGGTTTTTAATAAAAAAAGAAACAAATGGACTTAATAGATTGAATCTGAATGATTAAGATTGAAACCTAAAAATCAAACGCACTTAATGAGCTGAATCTGAATGATTAAAATTCAGTCCTTCAAGTGCAAACAAATGAGGCCTTAGAAAGGATAGAAGAAAATATTATACTCCTTCCGTCCAACAATAATTGTCAACTATAGACTTAACATAGAAATTATGAAGTTAAATAATAGGGATTATTTTACCAAATCACTCTTATTAAATATAAATTATCTAAACATCATAAAATGAATAGTGAGTACTTAATAGCAAGAGTAAAATAGACACAACATGATGAATACTCATTGGTTTTATAAACTGGACATCTCAAAATAGTATAGTGGACAAGTAAAGATGAACAGATAAAATTATTTCTTTAAGGTAAAATGATAAACTCACTATATCAATCATTAAAACACATTTGAGCTAATGTCTAAGATTTCAAAATATAAGTTCAAAATCCGAAATCTAAACTAGTATAATCCAAAAATTCAAGTTTCGATATACAGAATTTTCTATGATCGATATCAAAGAGGAAAACATTTTTTGGTTCAGTAGTCTAGGTAAAAGATAACTCTATGATTATATGATTAAATGATGAGCACTAGCCAGCAAAGTTGGTGATGTTATTTATTGTTTATGTCTCAGGCAGGGCAGGGTAAAATTTATCCGCATTGGATATATACATCAATTCAACACATGCATACCATATGTTTAAATTTATAATTCATTTTATTTAACCTTAATTAATTAACATGTATTTTACTTCATTAAATCACATAATAATGAAAATTACATTAATTTAATGTATAGCGGATAAAAATTTTCCCCTTAGTCTCACCAATATCTATTATTTTTCCTTTAAAAACACATGAATACAGAATGATGGGATATACAGACCATGAACTACAAAAACAGAAAATGCATGTGGGATAGTGCCCTTTTTGGCTTCTATCACACAAAAAAACAATCACACCATGAACAGCAACTATATAAGTAAAATTACACTTCCATTTTCACTTTCAAAAAATAGTCATGTCAAATTGTTTATCATTTTAAAAATGTAAGAAAAAAAAAATTATCTTATTTTTAGTGATAATTGTATAGGAAAGAATACAAATATTTTAATAAAGTAATATTTGTTGTAAAACTTAAGAACAAAAGAACAATATAAAGAGAAAGAGAAGAAGAATATAAGACAAGAGGAATAATATAGATTAACTTTCTTTCTTTCAAGTGTATTCAATATTATTCTCAACACCATTATTTATAGAATTACATTGAGGAATACCAAAGGGTGTCATAAACATTACATTAAACCTTGAGAATTACTACCCATTAAGGAGGAAATAAACCTAGGAGTTATGGTCATCCAATTAACCATATTATCAACAACATTACTACCAAATAAGGCTCAATTTAGCGAACCGCTTACAAAGAACCTTGCCATCCAAATCTTCTATATCTTTTAATACACGGAATAGGATAAAGGATGAAATTAACCTTCGAGTTATGGTCATCCATTTGACCACAATATCAACAACGTTACTACTCATAAAGAAAGGAAATTAGCCAAGGAGTTATGGACATGCATTTATTTACCAAAATGATTTACAATACTCCCCCTTGGATGACCATTGATAGATAATATGCCTTGTTAAAACCTTACTAAGAAAAAACCCTGTGGGAAAAAAATCTTAGTGAAGGACAAAAGAGTACACATATCTTGTAATACGCTTTGTTTGCTGCCTCGTTAAAAACCTTGCTAGGAAAATTCATTAGGATAAAACCTAGGTAAAGGGAAAAAGAGTGCAGCGCATAATTTACTCCCCCTGTTGCGAACATCATTTAATTTCTTGGAGACGACGCATTCCAATCTTGAATACCAACTTTTCAAATGTTGAGGTTGGTAATGCTTTAGTGAACAGATCCGCCAAATTATCAACTGAGCGAATTTGTTGAACATTTATTTCACCTTTCTTCTAGAGATCATGAGTGAAAAATAATTTTGGTGAAATGTGTTTTGTTCTATCTCTTTTAATATATCATCCCTTTAACTGAGCTATACTTGCAGCATTGTCTTCGTACAATGTAGTTTGAATATCTTTTTCCATAGAAAAACCACACATTTCTTGAATATGTTGAGTCATTGATCTCAACCAAACACATTTTCGACTTGCTTCATGGATGGCTATTAATTATTTCTGCATGATTTGAAGAAGTAGCAGCTAATGTTTGCTTCATTGAACGCCAAGCAGGGGCGAACCCACTTATTGAGTTATGGGTGCTCAAGCACCCATTGACCACGACGGAAATTTTATATATCTATAAAGAAAATGCTAAAAAAGTTAAATAATATATCTGTCAGCACCCAATAACCAAAATGTCCTGTAGGTGCGTTGGTCGTGAAGTTGAATGCTGGGATTGTTAAAGCATCACTTCGGGGGTTCAAACCCTGGTGTAACCCCATTATTTTTGTTGACAAAATGAAACTTCTTTCATAGTTTTTGTCTTCTTTTTATATCTTTTCACAATTTTTTTTCTTATATTTCTTTCTAGTTTTTTCATTTTCCTATTTTTTGTTCATTAACTAACTAAAAAATATTAGTAAGCCTCTATAAAAAAATAATCTTGACTAGCAACTTTATGTTAATGGAATTGAGCACCCACGAGCATCAAATCCTAGATCTGCCACTGACGCCAAGATATAGTTGTGTCTCCATATGTAAATAAATAGCCTGTCTGAGATCGAGCTTTATGTGGATCATACAAATATCCAGCATCTGCATAACCAATCATTTCTGACTTGGATTTATTAGAATAAAATAATCACATATCAATGGTTCCCTGAAGATATCTGAATATATCTTTGACTCCATTCCAATGTCTCTTTGTTGGGGACGAGCTGAATCTTGCCAATAAACTTACTGCAAAACAGATATATGGTCGAGTATTATTAACAAGATACATAAGACCCCCAATGGCACTAAGATATGGAGTTTCATTGTGAAGAAGCTCATCATCATTTTCTTGAGGTCGAAATGGATCTTTATGTATGACAAGCGATCTCACAACCATCGGGGTACTCAATGGACGTGATTTATCCGTGTAAAATCGCTTTAAATCCTTTTCTGTGTATGTTGATTGATGGACAAATATTTCATTTTTCAAATGCTCAATCTGTAGGCCAAGACAAAATTTTATCTTACCAAGATCTTTCATTTCAAATTATTTCTTTAAACACTCAACAACTTTTGAAAGCTCTTTAGGAGTGCCAATGATATTTAAATCATCAACATACACAACTATTACAACAAAATCAGATCCAAACCTTTTTATAAAAACACAAGGACAAATAGGGTCATTTATGTTCCTTTCCTTTAGCAAAAATTGGCTAAGACGATTGTACCACATTCGCCTGGATTGTTTCAATCCATATAAGGATTTCTGAAGCCTTATCGAACAATTTTCTTGCAAACTTTTTATATGCTTCAGGCACATTGTATGCTTCAGGAACTTTCATGAAAATATCGTGGTCCAATGAGCCATATAAATAAGCTGTGACAACATCCATTAAACGTATTTCAAGCTTTTCATGAACTGCCAGATTTATTAGATACCTGAAGGTAACTGCATCCACCACAAGACAATGTGTCTCCACATAATCAATGTTAGGCCTTTGCGAAAAAACCTTGTGCCACAAGTCATGATTTATATCTTACGACTTCAACTTTTTCATTTCTTTTTCGCACAAAAATCCATTTGTACCCCACTGGCTTGACACCTTTTGGTGTTCGGACTATTGGTCCAAAAACTTCACATTTTTGAAGTATAGTCAATTCCTCTTGAATTGCTTCCTTCCATTTTGGCCAATCATTTATCTGTTTGCATTCATTGACAGATTTTGGTTCAAAATCCTCACCTTGTTGCATTATTCAACATCAACATTATAAGCAAAAATATTGTCTACCACAATACTATTTCGATTCCACCTTTTTCTCATCGAGACATAACTTATTGAGATTTCTTCATTCTCATTATTTTCAGTTATTTGAACCTTATTTGTGGTCTTATCATTTGTTATGTCTCGGAGCTCTTCTGAGCAATTTCCTCCATGGTATGATCTTCATGATCATTTGTTTCTTTTCTTTTTCAAGAATTTTTAACATTTAAACCAATTGGCCTACCACGTTTTAAACGTGGTTTAGACTCATTTGCTTTAACAATTTGTCCTACCGGGACATCAACTCAAACTGGAGCATTTGCAGCTGGAATATAAGATTTAGTTACCCTTGGAAGGTTAGTAAATGCATCTGGCAGTTGATTTGCAACATTTTGCAAATAAATCATCTTTTTAACCTCTTGCTCACATTGATTTGTACCCTTTTTACCAAAAGAGGAACGTCCAAATAAGATATTAATGTCACACAAATAATTCAAAGAAAAGCTTACTTATTATGATCAATATTGTAAATTTATTTTTTTTCATTATATTAAATAAGAAGGATTACAACTTATAGTATTTTTTTTTACAATTTTCAACATTTAAAATATTTTTCTATTCTAATTTAGCATAGCTTCGAAGATTGATTAAATTAATTTTTGTGAAGTGAAGCGTGACAAGTAAAACTGAACGGAGAGTAATAAATATCACTACTTCGCCTCTTTGTTGGACCGCCGGCGCGAACACAGTGATCTTTGACCAAGATCAGGAACCAATTAATACTTTACAAAAAGGAACAAAACAGCAAAATGTATATGGGATCTCGTGCCGAGAAAAAACTTTTTGCTTTTTGCCTTCTATCACTAAAAATAATTGATCACACCATGAACAACAATTATAAGCATATTAAATAATACTTTCAAGTTCGTTTAAAAAAAAATAGTTTTCTTGAATTATTTATCATTTTAAAATATTAAAATAAAATCAGTTATCATTTTTTATTTTATCTCTAGTAATAATTGTATCTAAAAGAAATATAACACGAACTAAATTTAACTATATTAAATCGTTTAAAGATATTTTGGTCCTTTTCCCAAAAACTAGTTTTCTGATGGTATACATGATCCCACATCACTGAAGCATAGTTTATTTTATAAAAATAATGCATTTTTCATGTAATTTTTCAAAAATATGTCAATTACAAAGACTTTTAAATAGAAAAACATCTCTTCGTCCTTTTTATCCTCAACATCCTGTATTATCATATTTCTTGTCTTTAGGAAATAAAGTGTAAAAATCTATCTGTTGATTTATAGGGGTTAGGGGGTGCTCGTTCAGAGTTCAGACCATTTGAATTGAAGAAATTATACATAATTAAAATTCAATCTAAATAAGCTCAAATTGAATTGGATATATTAGGTTCGATTATGAATTAATCGATCTGAATATTTTTAATTTTTTTATTTTGACTTTTGTGGTTTTGAGCCTTTAATGACCATAATAATTACTCCTTCTGTCTCAATTTATATGACATATTTCAGATTTTGAGATTCAAATAAGTTTATTTTTTGCCGTAAATTTTTCATATACCTTTTAAATATTTTGAATTGTCAATTATTGTGACTTATAATACTTTTTATGTAGTTTACAAATATATAAATTTCATATTAAAATTTTTGAAGATTCCATGAGCAAATTTTTTGTCAAACTTAAATTATTTGATTCTCAAAAAATGAAATATGTCATATAAATTAAAATAGAGAGAGAGTAATAACCTTATCTCACTTAATAATTTGTTTTTTTCAGAATATGTAACTTTCTTCCATTAACAAGAATTGAAACCACCCTGCCATGCATATCATATGTACTTACTTACCTATATTAAACATATTAATACTATAATAGATAGATGAATTGTAATAAACTAATGTATCCCTTTTAAGTTTCAATATGTTCAGGTTCCATTGACTTAGTCAGAGTATTCAAAACTCAATTGTAACCGATAAGTCATTCGTAAAATTGACTTATTGATATTGGGTTATTGAATAAACGCTTTGGGAATAAATTAACATTTTATAATTAATGGATTATTGATGTGGGATAAATTATTCAATTTTTTTATCGGGTCAACCGTTAACCCGTTAAAAGTTATCATACTTACATTTTTTTTTCTAGGTATATTAGCTCATTTAATATTTTACCATTATAAGAGTTGTCATATATTTTTCCTTTATTAGTTCTAACTCCTAAAGGCTAAAGTTGTAAAGCCATGAAAATTTATTTACTTTTCTATAATCATCTATTTTACTTTAAAGAATAAAGAGCAAGTCAGCAAACTCAGAAAAGCATGCAACAATTTATCGAGTCATTGACAAAGTTGCTACTACTGGACAATGAAAAACTGGGACAATCAGTTGAAAATTTGTATCAATTTATCCACTTGATCTTATTACTGCTTAAAAGTCATCCTTTTTGTAAGGTGCGTTCATTGAAAAAAAAGTACCATAGACCATAAGATAATTGTACTGCTTAAAAGTCATCCTTTTTGTAAGATGTGTTCATTGAAAAAAAAAGTACCATAGAAATTAGAGATTAGCCGATGCACTTCCTGATACTCGTTCGATAATTGTAAATTTGTTACCAAACAAACCAATATCTTATAAAATAGCTAGCAAATTAGTAAATTTTATACCCTGTTATGAGTTGATGAGGAAATGGAAAAGAATGAGCTGAAGTGAAGGTGAGATGAAATAAAATATGTCGTAATATATAAATGTGTCATTTAACTTCGCCTTATTTTAGATTTATGATCTCTTACTTTGGAAGTGCACAAATAAACAATTAACCTTGTATAAAGTTGAACAAGTAGACACATGAGTTCTATGTGGCATAATACACCTAATATATCATGTAGGACACAAATTATAATATAGAATGACACATAGGACGTGTATATCTATTTATATTTTTTTATACAAGTTTCTATGTCTACTTATATATCGTCAAAATTGAAGGACATAAATATGAAATGACATTAAGTTAAATTATGCCGTATTAAATTATCATAGGTCCCACTACTTGCTCCCATCGAATAAAAAAGAAGATAAACATCGAATAAAAAAGAGGTATCGAATAAAAAAGAAGATAAACATGAATAGTAGATTAGAGGTTCGATTTCCGTGTCGTCATTTTCTACGTTCAACAGGAAGAAAAATAAGATTTTCTTTTTACAATTTTAAAAGTCGCAGAATTATATTTTTTATCCCAAAAAAAAAAAAAATTAAAATGAGAATCAAGGAAAAAGACCCCCTCAAAAAAAACACCCCAACCCTACCACTCTCTCTTTCGTTGTACGTTCTCAAACAAACACGTGACTTACACACAAAGGGGAGATACATGCACATAAAAGATATATAAAATTACAATGTACTAATTAAATGATCGATTGGATTCAATAATTTTTATAAATATTATTAAATAATATAATTATAAACTTAATTGGGAAGCTAATAGCAATGATATTAATTATGAACTGAGTAACAAATTCAAAATTTATAAACACTAAATTCTAATTACATCCCGGGTGATACTAAGGTCTTCGATCGTGTGGATCCGGGTGGAAGCTTCTTTTGGTGTTTGAGAAACAAAAGTCCTTTATTTTTGAAAAAATAAATCAATGAATTTAAAAGGAAATTTTACTCGAAAATATACTGATTCAATTCCGTGGATATTGATTAAACATGAAAATAAAAGGAATTTTAATTTGGTTTAAGATAGTTTATTGTTTTTATTTATTTCATTTTTTCAAAAATAAAGTTTTCGGAAAAGGGCCTAAAATTGAGTCGGATTTGGAGCGGGTTTAATTAGTAATGGGTGGGTAATGGATAGGTTTATAAATTATATTAATATATTAAACTATAACCAATAGTTGAGTGCCGCGCATTATATTATCATAAAGCAGCTTGATATACCATGCAACCCCATGTAGTACAAAATTATAACTTATAAGTTTTGTTGTGGTTGCTCTGAATGATGAAACTTTTGAATTCAATGTTTTCACAGCCGCCTGTAAATTGCTGTTGTACTCGTTAGAATAATAGAATTCCCTGTTGATAATAACATTATTTCTTAAAAAATTCCTATAAATACATCACCTTCAATGTTAATAAAACTCACTAAACCAAACACCAAAACTTCTTAAGAAAATGTCGCTATCAAATCTACCGATTCGCGAAATTCCAGGGGACTATGGTTTCCCTATAATTAGCGCGATTAAAGATCGATACGATTATTTCTATAACCAAGGTGAAGATGCTTGGTTCCATAACAAAGCTGAAAAATACAAATCTACTGTTGTGAAAATCAACATGGCACCAGGTCCATTCACATCTAATGACTACAAATTGGTAGCATTTTTAGATGCCAATAGCTTTGTTTGCATGTTTGATAATTCCCTCATCGATAAAACTGACACTCTTGGTGGTACATTTAAGCCTGGTAAAGAATACTACGGTGGTTATCGTCCCGTAGCGTTTATCGATACGAAAGATCCAAACCATGCAGCATTAAAAAGCTACATTCTATCAGCGTTCGCAAAGCGACATAACTTATTCATTCCTCTATTCAGAAACTCATTATCTGATCATCTCTTTAATAATCTCGAAAAACAGGTTACTGAACAAGGGAAATCGGATTTCAACGCCTTGCTTCCAACTATGACGTTTAATTTCATTTTTCGTTTGCTTTGTGATCAGACTAATCCGTCTGATACGGTTCTTGGCGCTCAAGGACCAGAACATCTACGTAAATGGCTTTTCCCTCAGCTAATTCCGTCCTTGAGCGCTAAGAAACTTCCTAACATCATAGAAGATACACTCTTCCATAATTTTTTAATACCATTTGGTTTTATAAAAAGTGATTACAACAAACTTGTTGATGCATTTAGCAAGTCCGCTGTGTCCATATTGGATGAAGCGGAAAAACTTGGAATCAAAAGAGAAGAAGCTGTACAAAACATTCTTTTTCTCGTGGGGATCAATATGTTCGCTGGCTTGAACGCCTTTTTCCCTCATCTCTTCAGGTTAGTATCGCGATTTAGACTTTTTAGTCAATTGTACTTCTCAAATCGATCGTAAATAAAATATAAGAATATGTTCATTAATGTTGTTTTCTTCTCTTATATATATATGTGATAATTAGGTTTGTGGGCGAAGCAGGGGCTAGTCTACACACACAACTTGCTAAAGAAATCAGGACCGTTATTAAAGAAGAAGGTGGTGCAATCACATTATCAGCGATTAACAAAATGCGTTTGGTCAAGTCCGTAGTGTATGAGACACTGAGGCTTCGCCCACCAGTACCATTACAGTATGGTAAGGCGAAGAAAGACTTCATGGTTCAAAGCCACGATGCATCTTACAAGATCAATAAGGGACAATTCGTAGTTGGATATCAGCCTATGGCTAGTAGGGACCCTAAGATTTTTGCGAACCCTGATGAGTTTGTTCATGATAGGTTCATGAATGATGGTGCGAAAATGCTGAAACATGTTCTATGGTCTAATGGAAGGGAAACAGAGAATCCAGCACCAGATAACAAGCAATGTCCAGGCAAAGATTTGGTGCACCTATTGGGTAGGTTAATATTGGTTGAATTTTTCGTGAGATACGATACGTTCACCGTGGAAATTACACCTCTATTTCGTGCACCAAATGTTGCCTTCAAGACGTTAACCAAAGCAAGTAAATAGTTTTCTATGTGATCAAAGTGTGTGCGCGCACACATTGAATTTCATTAATTTGTATTGTGTTGTATTTTTTTTTCTTGTATTTATATTTATTTCGTTTTTGTTGTACGTGTTCTTAATAATTCAAATGAATGAATGTTGATTCTAGATCTAGTCAAAAGAATTGAACATTACAAGTCTCTTTTTTTTTTCGTTTGTTTTTTAAAAAATGGTTATCTTTTCATAATTAGAAACATTCTATATTTTGATATTTCTCTTTCATCTTTAATAAAATAACCTATAGTCACGTAAAAATCTAAAATTTATTTTAAAACACAAATTCCAAATGTCTCCTTTCTTTTATTAAACTTTGAGATAGAAAATTTGAAACACATCATTGAAGTAACTTTTGTGTCATCAAAATATTCCACTAACAAAATTTTACGGAAATTATTATTAGCATCATTTATTCGCTGTAGTAGTAGTATATTATAGGAGTATTATTAATTAAAGTTGTTGACTCCGTCAGTTTCTCGGCATGTCTTTGACAAAGACTTGTAAACCTGGGTCCTAGGTTACATTTATTTTTTCCCGTTGTCATATGTTACATTAATTAAAGTTCCAAGATGGACTACTAGTGCAACTTGGCAAAATTTTTATTTTATACTATATATATTTCCAACCAATAACAATTATTCCGTGGGACTCACAAAAACTTATTCATATTTGGATTATATATATTTCAACCATTAATAGGAGTAATAATTTTGTGGGACCACCCTTAAAATAATCCCCTCTCGGTCTCATTTTATATGAGTTAGTTTGGGTTGACATTGAATTTAAGACAGAAAGGTTTTTGAAATTTGTGATTTAAAATAAGTGATATATATTTGTGTGACTATAAATTATTTCTAAAATAGACATACTTAAATATAGAAATATGTCTTTTTAAGAGTGACTAAAAAGTAAAGTGACTCATATAAATTGAGATTGAGAAAGTACTTACCCTTAGTTCATTTTTTACTTATTACACCCTTAAGAAAGCTAATTAATAAAATGGAATAGCGTAAAAGAAAGAATATTCTTAAATTCTATTAAACAAAATAAAAATAGGGAAAATTACTTATATACACACATTTACTTACCTTAATATCCATTTATCCCTACCTTTTAAAAAAAATTCAAAAATCTCTTAATTCCCCAAATTCATAAAATCTTCCGGATACATAAATATTTCACTCCTATTTTCAGCCTACACCCATATTTCCCACTCCCCATTTCACTCCTCCATTTTATCCCTTAATTCTCCCCACTTCTTTAGCAGTTACAAATTTCAAATTCATTTTGATTTTCAGAAGGTGTCTCTCTCAAGTTTATCAATTAATCTATTAAATATTTTATATTTCCAATTAATGATTTCAAATTATTCAAGAGGTAGATTTCTTTCCATCACTTCAATTTTCAATTTTTTTTTTTTTTTAATTTTTTCATCTTAAAAAATAAAAATAAAATTACCTCCGCCCCCTACCCTCATTGAAATCTTATTGAACCTTTGCAATTTCAGTTAATTATATTGTCGTTGAAAATTTCTCTTGAAAAATATTTATTTTCTTTTAATGTTTCTACTATTGAAAAATGTCCAAACAAAGAAGAAGAAAAAAATTGGATATGCCATAGCATGGCCATCACTATCAAAGATACAGATTTTTAATGTATCTCGTTTATTTTGAGTCTTAAGTTAGTCTTTGTTAGTGTTATCATTGATCTGATACATCACTGCTACAATAACCTTTGTTTTATGCAATGTATAATATTCATATTTAAGGTATTGATACATGGCTCTAATGTTGTTGATTCTTTGATTAGTGTTTATCATGTTCAATAGAAATGTGCTTGATAGAAAACTGTGTTATTTATCACACACTCAAAAAAAAGAAGTTATTTTGAAACAATTACATGTATAATGTATTTTTTTTTTAATTTTAAAGTATAGTATTTTCTCAAACAAAATAAGATACATAAATAATAATGTATCATACACTAATTTTGTAGTTATGATACGTAAATTCAAATTTATACTAAATATATTTGATACATAAAAATTGCCAAACAATAATGTATCATCTCAAACTTAAAATCTTATGGGCAACACTTTCTTATTTAATGTATCTGGTAGAAATATAGCACTTATTAATTTAAATTGAAAGGATCTTCATGATCTCAAATAAAATAAGATACATAAATAATAATGTATCATGCACTAATTTTTTAGTTATGATACGTAAATTTGAATTTATACTAAATGTATCTGATACATAACAATTACCAAATAATAATGTATCGATCTCAAACTTAAAATCTTATGGCACCACTTTCTTATTTAATGTATCTAGTAGAAATATAACACTTATCAATTTAAATTGAAAGGATCTTCATGACGTATCTTCTCAAAAATTTCGATAATTTTGAATCAAAATTGAAAGAATCTACAATGAACTAGGAGAATAATTTTGAAAGTCAAAAAAAATTTCAACAATTTTGAATCAAAACGGAAAGGATCTTCAATGAACTGGAGAAATATTCTGAATCTCAAAATTTTCGACAATCTTGAATCAAAATCGAAAGAATATTCTATGAACTTGAAGATTTACAAAAGAAATCGTTTGTTCAACAACAATTCCATCACTTTTGTATCATTCATAACTCACCTCGCTTATCCAAAATTTCGACAAAAGTTTTTATGAAACAGAGAGAACGATGAACAAGAAGAAAAAAATTAATTTTTGAACTTTTTTGGTTTGTTACACTATATGATTTTGAATTTTTGACAATAATTTGGAATGGAATAACCTAATTTATGAGGTCTTACTTTTATTTTCAGTTTTTTTCCCCCTTAATTAGTGCAACAAATGAATACTATGAGATCTTAATTTGATTTTTCAGCTTTTTTTCTTAATAAGTGCAACAGATTGATACATAATGTATCAATAATAATGTATCCAGATCCTTAATTATGTATCCGAAATACCTAAAAAATATGAGATTTATGTAATTACAAAAATAATAGGGATAGAAGGTAATTTAGGTTTTATACTATGGTATTTATGTAAGTTATACATAAAAATATACTAAGTTAACAGTTTGGTTCAAAGATACATTGTTAAAATGACATGCCTATTTTATCACCATTTGAATATACTTCTCACATTCATTTTAATTTGTCCGGTATTAATTTAGTACACCTGAACTTAATAAATAAAATGACAATCTTTTTATATTACTCATAGAATATTATAAATTTAATGCTTTAAAAAATGTATTGAGATATAACAATCGTTAATTTAAATTAATAATATATGATGATAAATTATAAATTAGGGGAAAATTATCTCTTAATTTTATTAAATTAAACAAGTAAAAGTAAACATTTATTTTTAATATGTGGACAAGTAAAAGTGACAGAAGAAGTAATAAATTAAATGTTTGAGGAAATAGAAAGAAACATAACAAATAAATTCATAATTACACCTCGAATAAACTCCTAAATCCATAATTTAAGATAACAAGTATTTTCGGTAGCAAACAACAAAATATCATTCATAATTTAAGAATTATATGTGTTTTCCATAATACTATTAATAATAATTTTAAAAAAAACTTTAACTTTATATGGCAAGGAGATCAATATTACAATAGTCTTCAAGGAAAAATAAAGTAGCATACACAAGATATAGCAATATATAAGATATCAATAAAAGATATATTTTTAGCTTTTTAAAAATAATTCAATTATGTAACTGTTTTTCAATTAATTTCAGTATTTGTATAGAAATTGTATCATTATTATATGGAAAATATTATATCATCATTGTACATGTATAGAAAAAATGTAAAACTCATACTTGTGGATATTGTATCTTGGATGACTTACTTTCTCTTAACCAAAAATAAAATAAAATAAGAAGACATAATTAGCTTTATGTGTATTTTGAGAAAATTCTTTTATGTACATTACTAAGATTCCTAAATGGAGGCTATCCAAACTGCGGTCAAAAGTCAAATTATTTAAGTTACTATATGCTATTCGTTTACTCTTCCAGAAAATGATAAAATTTATTACGTACTTAAAATATATGAAGTTTTTGTATGATCATTTTATTACGCTTAAGTTTTAGGTGGATCTCATATCGGAAATTTGAGATCTTTGTTACTTGTCTGATATGAAATTTACTTACAATTTAAATTGAATAAAATAAGGGAAAATTTATTTATGGAAACATAATTAGCATCCTTAACTATAATTTGTCTATTTGCGCATCATAGCTATAGTTTAAATATCTATTATGATTCTGATTTGTATAATTTGTCCTTTTTATAAGTAATTATACAAAATCTTATTTAATTATATCTAACTAAAAATTGTGATAATTAAGGAAAACAATTCCATAAAGAAAGATCATTTAGTTTAATTGAAAATGTTATCAAAATAAGTCTTCTTCTTCCTGAGGAAACACAACTATTCATTGTTTTCATTCAATCAAAGCTTCTTCAGTATTAGAATAGAAACAATTGATTTTTTCTGGCTTAAACAACGAAAAGATAAACACAACAATCTATTCATTACGAGTTGTATATTCTTCTATGTATATATGCATTTCATATATATTTCTTGGCTAATTCGTGTTTAATTTGAATTAAGATCCGTTAGATTGGTACTAAGATATGAAGTAGTTGATTTGTTTGAAAATAATTTATAGATGTATATTATTTGTATCGAATTCCAAACTAAGTTTGTTTGTGTGTAATTTTTTCAAGCATATTGTACCTAATTGAGTAATTTTCGATTACTTGTATCAGTTTATATATGTTACAGTTTGATTTGTATATTAGATAAAAATATGGGACCCATTATAACCATTTTCTTAAACAATACATAACTCTTTTCTATAATTAATTAAAAGTATTTTCACATAGTATAATTACTTGTTTAATGTTAGCTTAGCTATATAATTTTTCCATAAAAAATAACGATAAAAAAATTATGCAGTTTATTTACGTATCTTCGTTATTATATATCCACTTACATATGAGATTTGTTGAAAAATTCCATATTAGTCTGTTCATACACACCTAACTCGATTCCATGCTTCTTTACAAGAAATAATCTAACCAAACATATTTACCAGGGTCGTTCTGTACCAAAAAAATCACAATAGTCCATTCAAACTTCAAACTAATGGACAGTTTCTGACAATTTTATTTCCATTGGGAATATATTCCAGCAAAAAATAATTAGTTCAAAACAGCATAAAATAAAAAAGGCATTCTAGTAAAACCTTCCTCATATTGCTTTCTCCTTCATTAATTCAACCCAAATAAAGTATTTTAAAGAACTACAAAAACTGAATAATAGCAACAAGCCTAAAAATTAATGTCACTTGCACCTTAGGGTGATCAAATGACTATTACCTTATTACTATGTTTCAACAATAATGATATTTTTTTTTGAGAAATAATTTAACGTAAGTAAGCTTCTCATTTCATCTTTAATGATAGGTTTTATATCTATATAAAATTGTGTCTGCATTAAGCTTTCATTATGCGCAAATTTCAGGAAAGGATGATCACAAAGAGTATACTTTATTAAACCTTATCTTGCATTTCATCAAGACGTTGTTTCTATGAATTGAACTCATGACCTCTTGCTCACATGACAACAACTAAGTCAAGACTCCCTTTCTAAACATATGGTATATCTAAAATTACTAATTTCAATGTCTTCATTTTTTTTAAACAGAAAAAACTCTGTGCATAGGGTAACAAAATTAACCCATAAAAATATAATTAATCTAACCCTTCAAAGTTTATAGAATTCCTTCTCTTGAACTCAAATAATGAACTTCCTACTACTATTGCTTCAATACCCAAACACACCCTTAGTCTCTGTTACACAACTGATTGCATCTGCTCGTCTTAATTACCTAGATTCTCTGATTTATAATATGTGTGTTCTTTACTACTCTGATTTGCAGAGTAGTATGCCTTAAGCTTTGTGGTATAGTTGAAAAATGAGTAGTGAATAAGTTTATTCAAGTGTATTTGGTATTGTTCGTCATAGTATGAATGTTTGGTAATTAGTAGGAAAATATTGCTGCCAATTCTATTTTTTTTATAATAATAATATTCTTATTTTCGTTTGTTTCCTTTACTTGAGCCAAGATTAATCAAAAATAACTTCTCTACTTCTATAAGATAGAATTATAATGGTTAACGTCACAAGCTAAAAGTGTAGAGTACTCGTTATGCCAGCGCGCAGTTTCATGGGCTGGATCAGTTTGAAACTTCAATTGGGTTATGCGATCAGCCAAAATATCTTTTTTCATGACTAATTTGTTCATATTGATCACCTGTTAAGTCGTCAAATCACTCATCCAATCCGTTTATAACAACTCTCCAATGAAAAAAAAGGATGTAATTGCCTATTTATGCAAAATATATTCGAGATTTTTCTTTTTCGAAATGTACTACTAGTATTTTTCTTTTAAAATGTACCAAAATATATTGTATTCAAAAATTAATTTTAACTGTAGCTGATATAATATTTGATTGTAACTCATCAATTCATCATGTGCGTATGACCAATTTTTAAATTGAGTTTAAATATGGGAAAATTTCCAAAATAACAATATTTTAGCATCTAACAGGGCCCCTTGTCAACACTTTCAATATTTATTTAAAATGTCAATATTTTGGTTTGTTATAATGCTTAATGTATTTATTTAATTTGAAAGAATACAAACTTTTAATAACATAATGGAGAGAATCATGGGAGAAAATATTTCAAAAAAGGTAAAAATATTTCCCTTAGTTCTTGATCCTTACTTGTTTGAACTTTTTTAAATATAATTTTATTTGAAATGTATTCGGATGAACTTCTTTAAATATGATTTTGTGTATTCGGATGAACTTCTTTAAATATGATTTTGTGTATTCGGATGAACTTTTTTTGATATGATTTTGTGTATTTGGATGAACTTCTTTAAATATGATTTTGTGTATTCGGAATTTCGGATGAACTTCTTTTTACAAACAGAGCACGATAATACTCATTTCAATTGAAAAGTTAGACCATAAAATTCAAAACCTAATTGTATACTATTAGGACGAATACAAATTCAAATCTAAATACAAACTAGTTGGTATACAAAGTGATATTGAAAATACAATATGAGCCAAATAAAATGCAAAATCTATTTTACTAATGCAATTAGTATGAATACTTAACTAATGAATACGTAAATAAACTGTATTTTGGTTATTTAGAACTGAGAATGAAAACAAAATCAAGTATAAATACAGAACTTGATGGTAATACCATTAGGACGAATACAAAATCAAATCTAAATACAAACTATTTGGTATACAAAGTGATATTGTAAATACAAATAAGCAAAATAAAATAAAAAGTTTGTTTTACATATGCAATTAGGGTGAATACCTAAATAATGAATACGTAAATAAACCGTATTTTGGCTATTTAGAAATGAGAATGATGAATAATTAAGAACTTTGATCCAACAATTGATTCATCAAGTTCCATGGATTCAAAAAGAGTCTTTTCGGAACCATGCATAGAGCAGCGGTGGAGATCTAGAACCCGACAGAAAAACCGCCCAAGCCCAATAAGCAGAGAAGTTGTGGAGCAGGTCTGACTCTTGATCAGATGTAGGAGAGATATATAAGATATTATACCCCAATTTTCACGAAGAATTGCCAGATGTTGAAATCATATAATGTAACATCCGGCAATTTGAAATAACTATGAAGAGGCTTAGAATTGGAAATTGTCACTTTTGGAAAGAATTAAAAATCTGGAAAATTTGGTTTAGTATGGGAAAAAGTGAGTTTTTGGCCAACTTTGAACAGTCATAACTCCAATATCAGGATGAGTTAGGTGTAGTTCCAGTTATGTTTGCGAAGCCCGTGGAATGATATTTCCAACGCCGCTGAGTTTGCTCGATTCCGAGTTCGTATGAGAGAGTTATGCCCTTTGGAAGTTATGATTGATGCTAGTTGGCATGCATCTTATGATGATGCAGACACAGGTACCCAGGACCAGCATCCGGTACGCCGTTGATCCAGCTGAGTACTCCAGAGTCAGTGGTGAGCCTCTTTGCATTCCGGAGGACTCGGTTATTTTGTTCTCTTAATTTTGTTTTATTAGGATGTTGCGGGGTCTGTCCCAATATCCATCTTAGTATTTTAAAGGCTTCATAGATAGTCAGTCAGTTAGTATTGAGTCTCTCATCTATGTATATATGTAAATATTCTATTTTGGGACTCGAGTTGCCTTTTTGGCCAGATTTTATCAGTTAGGTTGTTTTTTTATAACCTTGCATTGCATTGAGTTATTCTGTTGAGTTAGGTTTCCGCTGAGTTAAGAAAGCCAGGCCAAGGGTTTGCTTTGGGGCCAGCAATGGTCTTCGAGTGCCGGCCACGACCAGGGTGTAGACTCGGGGCGTGACATATAAGTCGAAGAAATTTCTTAAACAAGTATAGGAGATAACAATGGTGGAAACAATAGAGAGTGGAGAGATTTGGGTAAAAACCTAGAGAGGTAATATTAAAATGTGCGGTCTTTTTTTATTTTATTTTAATTGGTAGTAGAGTCAAATTAGGTAACTGATTTGAGAAATAAAAGGATAGTAAATTAATTGATAGTAGAGTCAAACTAGGTAACTGGTTTGAGAAATAAGGGGTCGTTTGGTTTGAAAATGAGTTATGATGGGATAAGTTATGTTGGGATAAGTTATGTTGGGATTAGTTATGTTGGATTAGTTGTGTTGGGATTATTTTTTATTGAGTGTTTGGTTTGTTGTATTCAAAATAATAAATTTTAAGAACAATTTAGTTGTTTACAAAAATGCCCTTCATTAATGTAAAAAGTGATATAACAAAAGGGTTGAAAGAGACATTTTTGTCATTTACCTATTTTATCCCGGGATATGTTATCCCGGGTTTACTATACCACCCTAGGTTAGGGATAACTTATCCCGGTACTAATTATTAATCCCGGGATAAGTTATCCCGAACTTGCCAACCAAACAACAAATATAGCGGTACTATAATTTAATCCCAGGACTATTTGGTATTATCCCTCACACCAAACGACCCCTAAAAAAATAGTAAATTAATTATATTATGATATATTATATTTGCTAAAATAATGACATAATAATATTTTTAATAATTATTTTATAATGTAGATATTTTAGCTAATTATATTAGGAATTTTGACTACTTTACTAATTTTCCCTTTAAATATTCCTATTGCAAATATCACGTCACTAGTGAAAGTGAGTTCTTAAAATAAGATAGGAGAAAATCATATATTATTTAGCATCATCACAACTAATATAAATTTAAATAGGTCAAAGACTTACCTACTTGAATTTTATAATTCGTCCAGCCCTATTCTTTTAAGATTTTCTTTTACTAGAATTGTTATCCGTCTTGTCTTGTTCTATTTAGATCTGTTCCATTTGACTTGTATTTAATGTGATTCACAAACATTTAGAATATACAAGTTTTTTTGCTCGCCTTCTTCTTATTTTGCTCGCCTCTTTTCATTTATATTTGTATTTAAGAGTATATCTGATGATAAAGCTACATGTATCTAGGTGCATATCACTTGAAATCTGATATGAAATTATTCATTAGTAAGACAAGATTTAATTATTTAAAACTATAGGGAGATTTAGTTAATATGATAGGAATATTTGTGTGAAGAAGTAGTTTTTCATTAATTAATACTCCCTTCGTCCTATATTAGATGGGCATCTTACTAATCATATTACTTGATCAATATCTAAATTAAGATAGAATTAATGAATTTTTCCATTTTACCCCTACAAGGCCTTTGGAAGTTTAAACAAATTTAGGAGATCAAAGAATTTTTTTTCCTCGAAAGGCTAATCAATATGAATAAAGAATGTTGACCAATCTATATAGTACACATCTAATATAGACGAAGGAAATACTATATAATATAAGCACGCTTGGGCTAATTTCTAAGATTACAAAATTTAATTTCAAACTTTCAAAATCCTAAATCTGAAATCTAAACTATAATCCGAAAATTCAAGTTCCGATATACAGAAAAACAATTATCTATGATTCTTTGATTAAATGATGAGCAGCAAAGTTGGTGATGTTATTTATTGTTTAGGGATTGTTTATGTCTCAGTTTCACCAATTTCTGTTATTTTTCTTTAAAAAACACATGAATACAGAATGATGGGATATACAGACCATGAACTACAAAAACAGCAAATTGCATGTGGGAATTCTGAGGCGTATTTAAGGGGGGTCATCAAGTTCATGTGAACCCATGATCCCCTCCCGAGATCACATAGAGTAGTGTTATATTTTTTTAAAAATATTGAAATATAGATGTGTGAATCCATATCACATAATGTGATTATGACCGGCTGCACATCTTTCCGCCAGGTTAGAAATTTGAATTTTTATATTTATCTTGTTTTATTTTTCTTTCTAAAATTAGATAACACTTCTCTAAGTGGTAATTGGTAATATATATATATATTCTACACCTATAATTTTAAAATTTTAACGGTTTTCAGTAGTAAAAACCTAAATGTCAAACCGATCAAATTTATATCATAGATCAACCTTTTTATAACAGTGCACCCATCATCTCAAAATCATGGATACGCCTCTGTGGGGGATAGTGCCCTTTTTGTAGAGATGGCAATAGGGCGAGACGGGAGCGGGGCGGTTGCGGAGCGGGTTAGCTTTAATTTGATCCGCAAAGACTTTAACCTGCTCCGCTCCGTCCCACATAGTAAGATTTTTTATTTTCAAACTATCCCACCCCGTATTTACCCACCCCGCCCCGCTCCTCGTATCAAAACAAATCAATTTTAATGAATGATGTTTCTCTATTAACATGTAATGCACTATGTTTCTAACACTCTGTTTGGATCATTGTTACTCATTGTATTGTATTGTATTGTATCATTACTATACCGACAATGTTTGTTTTGATTGTTAAAATGTATTATATTGTATTGTTAAATTTCGTTGTTACGTAACAATGAAAACCCCTACTTTATGGAACAACCGATTTGGTGTGTTCCTATTGTTACTTAATTTCTTTTTCCAATTATATCTTTACATAATATTTCCAAAATACTATTTTACCCTTTACTTTATATTATTTAATTTTAGTCAAACCTCCTACCCTAGAATAATTAAGAATATTTTAGTAAATTTATAAATTACAATACAGTACGATACAATCAAACCAAACAATTAAAATGTTATTAAAGAACAACAAATAATACAGTCTAGCCAAACATTGTATCTACCATACAATACAATACAATACAATAGAGTACAATACAATACAATACATTATGAAACAATGGGTAACAATGATCCAAACAGAGTGTAAGTTTAAACTGAGTAGCTGACTATATTCTTTTAATAAAAGACTTTTTCAATTACTATACTACACTATCAATTACAGGCATTGTTTCAAATATGAAATTTTGAATTATTAAATACTAAATGATTTTTAGTGAGATGAATGCATAATTCAGGAGATAAATAAAATAGATTTGCTTCAGTTTTTATTTATTTATTTTTTAAAAAAATAAAATCTTGCTGCTATAGATATATTGGAGTTGCAATTTTGGTTTTCTAAGTTTGAAATGACAAACCCAGCTATCGCAATACGTCTCTACAAAATTACTTATCTCGCACCCGCACCGCACCCGCTTAATTCTGTCTAAAAATATTTGAACCCGCCCTGCATCCGCCCACCCCGTATTTATCTAAACCCATCCCACCCAATTGCCATCCCTACTTTTTTGGCTTCATCACAAAAAATAATTCATCACATCATGAACAACAATTATAAGTAAAATTACACTTCAATTTTCACTTTCAAAAAATAGTTATCTCTAATTGTTTATCATTTTAAAAATTGAAGAAAAATAATAATTTTATTTTTAGTGATAATTGCGTATGAAAGAATACAAATATTTTAATAGAGTAATATTTAGTAAAAAGACACTAAAACAAAAATAGTTTTTAGCGATAATAAATATGTACATTAACAAATGGTGATGAAGTTCTACCAGACAATAGTTAATTGTCATTGGATCTAATATTGCTATAGGCTTTAGAGGTGTCACACCCCTTTTTTGACGTCAGAATGGCTTTTTCCAATTAAAGTGATAATATTGAAAAGGAATTATTTTTATATGT
Organism: Solanum gracilifrons; assembly: GCA_029582605.1. Taxonomy (NCBI): domain Eukaryota; kingdom Viridiplantae; phylum Streptophyta; class Magnoliopsida; order Solanales; family Solanaceae; genus Solanum; species Solanum gracilifrons. Next base: position 25,393 of record JAJOOH010013437.1, read on the forward strand.
TTTTCGAAGTCGCCACTTGGAATTGAGTTATGGTGTTTCAAGTCACCTTTTTAAATCTTTAATAAAAATAATCACTATTTATTTTTCTCTGTAAACTAGAAATTCGGGTAAGAAACTTTGTTGACCAAGGGGGAGGCAGTGGCGGAGCTACAACCATCCAAGGGTGGTCAGCTGACCACCCTTGGCGGAAAATTACACCGTATAGAGAGGTTAAATTCTGAATTTAAGGGATAAATAATTAATGTTGAACAACCTTGACATAAGTTCTTCCGTGGCACAGTGGTTAAGTGTGTTCATTTCCACCCGAGGTGCGCAAGTTCGAATCCCATAAGCACACAATTGTTTTGGTTTTATTTTGAGAGCAGAACACAACCTCACACACCATTATTATGTTCCTCAAGTTTCTTAAATATTAACATTACAATTTTAATAATATAGAGTAACATATATGAATACATTATTTAAATTTTGAATATTTAGATATCATGTATTTCTAATATTTAAATTTTTGAATATTTAGATATCATGTATTTCTAATTTTTATCTAGGATATAATGCACTTTCAAATGGTGAAAACAAAAAAGCCACCATTTTACATTATTTGTGTTTATATATGTTAACAACTTTAAACCCAAGGCTAAAATCAATATATGTGTTTTATCTTCTTCTTCTTTTTTCAGAATTCTTTTTTTTCACTAGGGTGATTTATGTTTGGTAAAGCTAGACACATTTGTTCTATCAATATTTCACTTTAAAAACAATAATCATATATTTTTATCATATAAAATCAATGCATCAAAAAGAAGAAAACAAACTCGATTGTTTATATTTGATATTGACAAATGTTGAGATCGTTCATGGTAGAATCACTAGGTTAAGCAAATAACATTCAACTCACTTATTAAAAAAAAAATTCTTGAACACCCTTGATGAAATTGCTGGCTCCGCCACTGGGGGGAGGTATAAGGCACCCCTCGTGTCCCGTGGTTCTAGTACGATGGATTTTATCAACTTTTACTATTTTAAATTATTTTTTGAACGAACGGTTATATGCTACAGCTTGTCACATATTTTATTGTTGAACTTTTATTGGTCTCAACCTAGATGCATAAGTGCATTCTAGGTTTTTACATTTAAAGGCATAAATGCTTTCTTCGCATCTCGCTTAATAATTTTGTCTAATATGTCTTATGTTAAATTAATGAAAGCTAATTATATATTTTTGGACAAGGTGTGTCACCGCATCCTTGAATTTTTTTAATTGTCTCAAAAAAGATGTGCAATCACATTCTTAATTGAAAGTTAAAACAAAAATTTTAACGTATCTAAAAGTTCGTCCAATGTTAAGATCAAATATTTGTTCCATATAACGAAAAACAGATAACCTAAATAAATCTAACTTCTACGATACAATATAAGATTTTGGATCATTTTATATCTTTTAAATTTATTTACTATTAAAATTAACGTCAAAATTAAGCATATACATATTGAATAATCTTACTAATCCAACAAAAAAATGACGAATTATTAAAATAAATCTTATTTTTGTTTGATAAAATAAAAGCGACAATAATTTTTTGAGCCTAATAATCTCTACTTTATTATTATTGGCATCTAAATCAAGACAAAGAATATCATCATGACCCGTTCATTTTTAAGAGATAATAACTAATGAATAAAAATAAATAAATAAATAAATAAATAAGGATAATCACTAATTAGTGTTATCTTCATTAACATTTAATTCAATATTCATTTCAAACAAAACTATAAGACATTAGACTTATCATATAATTACATCAAATTCCATAGATAGGTTAAAGATAAGGTAAAGTTGAACCTTAAATAAAGAAAATAAGTACTGCAAAATCTTGATCGAAGCTCGATTAGGACACCCACAAATATTTTTTTGTTAGTTAGAATTTTTTGTAGGTTGTATGAAGTGATATATGTATTGTATTGGTATGGAAAATAATGAGAAAAAAATGCAAATGTGTTGGTGATTTTTTGTGAAAAAAAGAATAAAATAACATGTGAGTACTATTATTTTTTTGTTCTCTGCGTGAGTTTTGATATTTTATTTTTTTTAAGTTGCTTTTTTCTTTTCTCTGTGTGCTGGTGAGTTGTTTTTTTTGTTTGTTGTGGGAATTTAGGTATGTATAGTGTATGTCTGCGTGAGTGGTGTGTAAGGTGGGTAGGTGAAGGAGAATAGGGTAATGGGGTAGTTTAGGTTGGTGAACTTTTTAATTAAATACATATATAAATAATAATAATAATAATAATAATAATAAAAATAAAAAATAAAAATTATTAGCTAACTATTTAAACTAATAAAATTATAAGAAAATTTAAATAGTAGATATTCTACAATTAAGAAACATTGGCTTATTTATTTAATCTAAATTAAAGAAAAACATATATTTTTGTAAGTTTTTTTTTTTTAATAAATTGAAAATAAAACTTAACTTAAATGTGACTCATTTTTTGTTGTTTTAAAATAAACTTAATAAAATAAGATAAAAATTAAAATATTTAATTTAGCTTTAAATTAATATTTAATCTCTAAAAATAGTGTAAATTGATAAGTTTGGTAAAAAATCACGTGTCTACAAGAGGCATTTACAAAGACTGCCAAAATGAGATTATCATCAATAGTTACCTCTAAAAAAAAAAAATTAACTGTGTTAATTAATTGCCACTAAATTTTTTTTTGTACAGTGAAATTATACTTTTAATATATAAATGAGGATAAGATAGTTGTAAAATTATACTCCCTCTGTCCCAATTTATATGACTCACTTTCCTTTTTAGTCTGTCCCAAAAAGAATGACACATTTCTATTTTAAGTAACAATTTGCCTATGAAATGTCTTTTTTACCCTTAATGAAATAATTTACAACCACACAAATTTC